>PVJC01003665.1:41788-68652 GCA_004026665.1 Murina feae | reverse complement strand
GGGCAGTTGAGGGCAACCAGGCTGGCAGGGGGGGCAGTTAGGGGCAATCAAGCCAGCAGGGGTGGGGGGAGTTAGGGGCAACCAGACAGGCAGGTGAGCGATTAGGAGCCAGTGGTCCAGGATTGTGAGAGGGATGTCCAACTACCTGGGGATCAGGCCTAAACTAGTAGTTGTACATCCCTTGAGGGATTCCAGATTGGAGAGGATGCAGGCTGGGCTGAGGGGACTCCCCCTCCCATGCACAAATTTTGTGCACTCGGCCTCTAGTTGTTTAATAAGAAACTACCAAGAAATCACTAAGTATAGGGTCAAAATGTTTCTTCCTACTAATTTTCAGGTTTTCTTATGAGAATATATAATGTTTTTGACAGCTTACTAATCTGTATTTAATGGACTAAAATGACAGAATTACTACCAAACATTTTATTCAGGACTGCGTTAAAAAAACAGAGACAAGTTCACACCTGCAGTATTTCTGATATTTTCAGGTAATTAAAATATATCACAATGAGGTAGAAAAAGCTTCATTCTGAGAACTATGTAATGATGATATGACATGGCAGTGTAAGTTAATGGAATATATACCTGAAATGGGTCACATTTTGATATCCAATATATTTGAGTATTTTTATTATAATTTAGAAATATTTAAAATATAAATTAAAGTAAAATTCAAATTAAGCATTTGTAGAACTCTAAAATATGACTGTATAATCAATCTTAAAAACCCATAATCTCTCAAGACAGTTTAAAATATCTATTCCATCAAGTAATCTAAATTACATTTTATAGCTCTAGATAGAATTTTAGATTACAGAGTATATTAGCCAAGGCTATAAAAATTGCCACAGATTGGATGATTTAAACAACAGAAATTTATTTCTTCATGATTCTGAGGCTGGAAGTTCAAGATTAAGGTATTTGCAGGGTTGGTTTCTTATGAGGCCTCTTTCCTTGACTTGTAGATGTATGCCTTCTTTCTCCCTGAATCAGACATGGTCTTCTCTCTGTACATATTTCCCTGTGCAAATTTCCTCTTCTTATAAAGACATCAGTCATATTGAACTAGGGTCCATCCTAAGATCTAATTTTAACTGAATTATCTCTTTAAAGGCCCTATCTTCAAAGACTGTTGAATTCTGAGGTACTGGGGTTAGGACTTCATCATGTGAATTTTGTGGGGGGATATGATTCAGCCGATATCACAAAGCTTTCATGGTTTTCTATATCCTTGTTAGAGAAACGTCTTCCCTTCACAGAAAGCAATATCCAACTTCTCAGTTTTTATTTAGTTATGTCTTTGGGTATAGATACATTTGTGAAAGTAAAATGTACATTATTTATGCATTTCATCATCTGCACTCATGCAAAATTGTTAAATGTCTTTAAAGAATTTTTTGACATTTTAAGAAAAAATACTGTTTTGGGGGTTCTGGAATGATTTCACCTTTGGCTATTTGCAATTATCACATGGACTCGTGTAAACCAACCAGTATCAAGTTAAAAGAAAATCAGATCAATGGTTAGAAAAATCAAAACAGATGCTCATTAGATTCGTCTAAGTCTGAATTAACTCCACCTTTCAAATTTTGTGGGAATTGTGTTTAACATCTGCAGAACAAAGCAAATACATTTAATTCACCACAGCCTCGAGTTTATAGTTCAGATTTGGCCTCTCTGATCTATTATATTTGTGCTAAGAAGCTAAGGAAGTAAGTTATAAAAACAGAGAAACTAGAAATATTAATTTTTCAAGTCCAAGATAATCATCCTCCTTAGGTTTCAGTTTGTGTAACTCGGGGAAGTTTCTGGTATTAAAATGGAATATTGTCCATTCTCAACTTACAAACCAGCTATGTTCCAAAAATTCACTTGGAAGCCAGTTATTAGGCATTCTCAAGAAATTTTCCCATAGAAATAAGGTTATTTATGGTGATTACACTCCTAGACAAGCCTATAAAACCCTGTTTAACTCCCATCACACCAAGTATGGTATTGACAGTATAGTGCTATGAAACCTCCTTACTAACTGAAGTACTGTCTTGATGGAAAAAGAAATAGTGTCATGAGGATAATATACATTTTTAAATCTACCGGTGTGCTTTTCTCATTTGTACTCCTGATTTGCCAGAGGCATCCATTTGTATCAGGGGGTTTAGGATTGTTACCGCAGGAATGCAAAAAGTCTGTATTCAGCCTTTGACAACTGGAATAGAATTTTCGAGACTATATAGTCTTGAAATCTAGAATTTATCCAGAGAGGAAGGGTTTTTTAAAAAATTTCTTAACCACTCATGACATAGCCACATGCCTACGAAGAGTTAGGCCTTTCAGGTGCTGTAAGCCAGGGCTGGAGAGAGCTCAGAACGCCATAGGAGGGGCTCTTGCTTCAGGAAGGGTGGAGTGCAGAGCAGTAGAGACAGACAGGAGGGGATGCAAGTTGTTAGACTTGGATGTTAAAGATGAGGAATGACTTAGATGAACTTAAAAAAAGCCAGAAGAAGGAAGGCCATTGTATTGTGCTTGCTCTTCTGAACTCCAGCAAGGAGACAAACATGCAAAGAAGTCTACCCAGCATGAAACATACATCACTGGTCCTTCATCAGGCCAATGGAGGGATCACCAACTGTCCCTCAGCAAAATCCCAAATGACTATTCCAGGGGTTTATCCCAACATTCCGCTATGGAGAGCAGTAAAATCCAAGGGGCTGGGCATAAGTCCATGGAGTTACCATCACTTACCGAATGCTTTCTGTTCATTTCTCTTCATTTCACCCCTGCTCCCAGCAGAGTGAGGTATCACATTAGTTACATGAAATAAAGAAGCTGTATTTGCATATTGGGCAGTTCATAAATGTATAAATTATTTGCTTTGTTGCTTTAAATTGTCTTCAGACGAGTACTGAGATAAACATTATAGTCCTATCGCTGAGAAAATCGAAATAATTATGCCCCCCCAATTTCTCAGCTTCTGATGGGGAGAGTTGGGATTTGAATCAACATGAGTCAAGCTCTGAAACTCATGCTCTTTCAGATATTTCAGCATTAGAGTTTGGAGTATTGGGATCACACATTCTCTTTATACCCTTTATTCTGGGCTGTGCAAAGAGGGTGGCTCTTGGTGATACCTTTCAAGAACTGGGGCTGGGAATGGATAGAGGTTAAGATCTATGGAGTGAATAATAAGGCTGAGGAAACCTTAGGAACCAAGACTTTAGGATGTTATAATTCCCCAGGGATGCTACTTGTTCTAGGCTGTTTCCTAAAAACCCTCATAATCTCATCAGGGATTCACTTACCTGCTTCTTTTTACTCCACTGCTACCTACCATCTGACCAGGGCCCCTCTCTTCTGTTATTCCCTTCATTCCTAAATTCATTTTCCTTAATTTGCTTTTGTAGTATGGTAGTGTTGTGAAGAGTATATGATGTCTCAGGACAATATGATCTCTTCCTGGAGATTAAGTTTTACTTAATCATTTTAAATAGTCCAATAAGGCACTCATATAATAAGTTGGGGGAAGGAGGGCAAGACTGGTAGACTTTTAAGGTATAGTTCAAGACTGCCAGTGAGTGCTGTTTGGGCTAAAACCCTAGATCCTTGGGGTATTTAATGAACTTGCTATTTAAGGTAGTGTTATTATTATTTTTAAAATATATTTTTATTGATTTTAGAGAGAGAAAGGGAGAGGGCTAGAAAGAAACATTGATGAGAGAGAATCATAGATCAGCTGTCTCCTGCATGCCCCTGGGGATCGAGCCCACACCCCGGATATGTGCCCTGACTGGGAATTGAACTGTGACCTCCCAGTTCATGGGTCAATGTTCAACTACTGAGCCACACTGGCCGGGCTAAGGTATGGTAGTATTATTTTGGTGGAAAACTTAGAGAATAAGAGCACTAAAGGAAGTAATTTTGATGTTTACTTAGAAACTTTTCTGCTAAGAATAGTATGCAAGCCAGGCTTTCCTTAGAAAAGTAATTAGGGCAAGGATTTACCCCGGGAAACCAAAATACAGAGGGAGGGTGACAAAAAAAATAAGTTAAAAAAAAAGAGAAAGAAAGTTAAACAATAATTTTAAAAGCTTAGCACTTACTTACCAAGAATACTTAGCTAAAATAGGAAGCTACCAGATGGCTCAGCCATGTTATTAAAAGCCATCTGTGAGCTGCATTACGAACTGGGTTGCTTAGCTGAGGGAGCTGTGTCCTCGTGTCAGCTGCCTGCTCCACCTTCAGCATTGCCAGTGAAGACTCTGCTCCCTGGTCCCTCTGCATCTCACATCCCATCCTTTCTTCTCCTGTACCACCAGCTCCGCCCCCCGACCTGGTTTATTTAAAAAGGTTTGTCAAGAGAGGTTAAATGTAGGCCTTTGTATATACAAAGAAATGAGGTCATTGAACTGTCCCGTACACGGTGGCTTTTCTTGATTATTTTTGGGTGGAAAGGTACAGTGGTCTGGAGAAGAAGAGTGGGGGTATTGGTGATACTTTAAGAAGATGGGATGGTGGGTGGGTGACAAGAACAAAGTGTGGGTTTACACACCCTTCCTCACTCTCTTCCCTTTTTTTGGCAGCCCTGTGCCCCCACAGGATGGAAATGGATGGTTTATAGAAGATCTCTCAGCTGGGCAGCCATGTTGGAACAATTATGTGAAGTAGCACATGGTAGGTTGCTTGTAACTAGACACATTTTTAGATCCTCCTCCAAAGTGTATAGGATCCGCATCCCTTTATGGCTCTATCATATATTAATTGGTCTATACTTAAATCAGGATTCTAGAAATTTCTAAGCAATTTTATTCTGAGAATTTGATAGCTCCTACACCTTTAAGCCCATGTGTATCTTCTATATTCAATATTTACTTGAATGGGCATTGTTACATTCCTTCCTATCATCATCATCATCATCATCATCATCATCATCATTATCATCACCATCCTCTCTTTCTCTCTGTTTCTCTTTCTGGTGACAGCATATGCATTGTGGTTCTGGGAACAGCCCCACCCTCACTGGTTTCTGCCTTGTTGGTACAGACAAACAAATGTTTGATCCTCCCTGGACTAACAAAAATAGCTTTACCCTCTGCTCCCTGGAGCCAAAGAGCTACCCTGGCTCCTGTGAATTCTGAAATCTGTTTTTCAACTTCCCTTTTCATTCTCAGAGTTATTCCATATTTTATGATGAATTAGCTAGATTTCCTCCACTGGTGTATTTAGATGCCCTCTATTGTCAGAATCTGCCCTAGTATCCTTGAGGTCATTCATATAGCAGATATTAACGTGAATGTCCTCATATAGTTGGGAAAATTAGTAACTAGAATTGCTCCAAATCTCCAAAATATTGACTTCTGTTCTAAATAGCAGGAGACCATCCATTTAGTGCTGAAGTTTAGATGTGTTTCTTTTACCAAAAAGGTGATGTGTGTGGTTAGATGTATGATTTGAATTCAAATCTTACTATATGTATGACTTTGAGAAAGTTACTTAATTTCTCTTTGCCTCTATGGAATTGATAATAGCATCTATCACAAAGACTGTTTGTTATAAGAAGTATATGAGAAGTGCTGAGAATAGAACATGACACATAGTATAAGTGGTCAATAAAATATCACCTCTTATTATTTAAAGTTGCTTTAACTTGGAATTTTATAAAACTTAAGCAGTTTAGATTCTTTTCTAATGCCTCACTGGAAAATTAAGGTGCAAGCCAGTTTGACATATTAATTATTACCTTTTGTGAGCATCTTATCCTCTCTATTAGATTCTATACTTTCTTAGAGCAAGTCCTCAATATTGTAAGAAGACACACAGGTGCCTAACAGTGTCTTGCACATGTGTCAGTCATTCAATGTTATATATACTGAGTGAATTAGCGCAAATCGATTGCTTTAGTACTCATCGTGTGCTAGAGATGGAGGACTCAAAGGAGTGGAGGGTGGCTCCTGTTGACAAGAAACTTACAGAGGGTGATAAAGACACACACACGTTCAATGCTAACACAAATTAGACTCTGGCAAGTGACACTATAGACATGTGTTCATTTATCCTTTCATCACGATCAATTATCCAGCAAATGATTATTTAGGGCTGACGTGGCATCAGGCACTGTGCAAATAATGGAGATAAATTAGTGAAGAAGATAGATGCGGTCTTGGCCTTTACTTTCTAGAAAGTAAGTGCTACGGGAGTACAGATACGGAAGTTTTCAATCTGACTAATGTTGGAGAACAGCTCCCATGACAGGTAGTGTTTATATGTCGCAGGAGTAAGGAAGAAAGGGCATTTCAGGAAGGGAGAGCAGTCCATGTGGTGTAAGATCTAACTTCTTTGAGAAACAGTTAATAGCTTGGGGTTGCTAACGCTTTGGACACATGGAAAGAGCTCCTGTGAGCTTCCTGAAGTTCAAGAGACTGGTTTTTCATCTTCGTAGTGCCAGCATTCACTGCAGTGCCCAACAGATATAGCGGTTCAATATATTTGTTGAATAAATGGTTGAAGTGGGGAATGGAGGTAGATCTGGTTGAAAAGAAAATAAGGTGTAGATTATAAAATTCTGAGAGTGCCATGCTAAGACATTGGGTTTGTTCTGAAGCACTAGAAGGTCATGAGTGTTTTGAGTAGGGGAGTGAAACAATCAGATGAATGAAAATATGAAGAAGGAGGTAACTGGATGATGTTAACACAAAGCTAAACTTTGGAGCTGTTGAAAAGCAAAAATGAGCCATTCTGCAAACACGTGGCTTGTATGTGTCGTACACACTGAAAATATTAAAGTAGAGACTAACCATCTGTTGGGAATGAGGTATAGAAGATTCTCTCACTCCGATGAGTAGGAGTTTGGATCAGATGGCATTCCTGCTCCCCCACACTAAAGACTTTAGTCAGCTTCTGAGGAACCAACTCTTTTCTAGACCCATTGGAAACAACCTCATTGTTCTGTCTTATTATGCACCTTCCTGTTTTCATATCTAATCAAGAAGCACTAATCTTTTTACAGAGCAGAGTCCTCTGAGAATAACATGACTAACAAATTCAGGGAAGGGTATAGAGAATAGAACCTTCTCTTAGGCTCTTTTATGCAAATTAATAAAAATACCTATAACAATTGGATGCTATATTTGGGCAGTGAAATTGGCTAATTTTAAAAGTTACCAGGAAGTGGAGTGACTTCGGCTCTAAGGATAAAACTTACATCAGGAGCCTTGGGCAAGGGCTGGCCAGACAGCAGGATGGAGCAATGAGCTTCATTGTGCCTTACTGTGAAGCCTTCTTGGGCCTCACCTATGCAGGGCCTAACCCAGAAACTCTGAGGATGAGGAATCAACAGCGGTGGTAGCTACTTCAAGTTCCACTTCTTTCTTTTTCTCATCCCAACCGCTTTCTCTTCCAATTAACAATAAAACTTGGAGAGAGAAAATCCTCAAGAATCTGTCTTCTACACATACCCTTTCTTTGCCATAGTAAGACTAGGAATTCACAATTAGATGACGTGGATATTTGCTTTTCACTCAAGACACAGAATGCCAATAATCTCTCATAAGAAGGGGAACTGAGAGGGACCACACAGTCCATTCAGTGGAGGAGAAGAATATACCTGCAATGCAGAGCTCCCTTGCTAGAAGAGAAAGGTACCTCATCCAATATTGATGGGTTTGTTCACCTGGAAATTGTGAAAAGTAACATAAATTCCCCCTTATAATGTTCCTCTATTTAAAAATTGTATATAAAGAAATACATCAATGGTAAGAAAGATACATAGCAATGAAAACAGATTCAAGACAGATAGGAAAATAATCTTCCAAAACATAGTAAATATGAATCTAATTTAATTTTCTAATTTAATTTTACTCTACAGTGTTAGACAAGAGACAGACAAATGCAAAACTAGAAACTGCTTCTCAGTTTAAAATCAAAGGAAGTTAAACCTCCCCTTTTCCCCTCCAAGTTAAGTCCTTCAGTTTTACCAGTGTGCATTATATACAGAAAATGCAGCATTAGAAATGACTAAATCTGAGTTAATTTGGAGGAACTTTCCTATATGATTATGAGTACATTTCTCTGAGTCAAAAGTAATATTAAAGAAAGGCTTAATCTATGCGTTACCTTCGGGTTAAGAATTTTTTAAAATGAATTATTTAGGTCTGAGTTGGCAGGGCTTTCGATCAAAGTGATTAATGTCACAATGAAAACCGTGAAAGGCGGCAACTCAAGACTTACAGTTCAGAATAACACAGCAGCCTCAGTTGTTGTCTCCTGTTATAGATTAAAAGGAGGAGTCAACATAGTCCATTCCAGAGGCTTGAGTCCTCTTTGTCCCATTTTGTGGTCTGCTGCCTCCCCCACCCTCCGTTCCCCACACTTTACTCTCCCCTTACCCACTCCCGGGGTGGGAGGAGGGCTCCTCCTGGAGCGCTCCACACAAAAATTCCCTTCCCACAGAGCAATGCTTTCTACTTTGGAAACATTCTTGTTCTTGTGGAGCGCTCAGGGTTTCCTCCTCTTGAGAATGAGGGCCTCGATCCATCACCAAACAAGCTGGTGAACCAATGTGATCATGAGTGTTCAGATGTCATCCTCCTAGGTAGCCGCACTGGCATTTTAACATGCACCTCCTGAAACCTTGTCTTAACTCTGAGGGGCGACTGAAGAAGGTAGGGAAAGGGTACCCAACATCAGTAGGAAGGTATTTTGGATCAAAAGTCTCTAAAACAAATGTTTCTGCCTCTTCCACCCAGTTTTAGTCCTATTATTGACCAAAACCAACCTGAAAAGGAAACTTCTATAGTAAAAAAAAAAAAAAAAAAAAAAAAGTACCTTTGTCACAGCTTTTCTGTGTCTTTGGCCTCTTCATACAGGAACTTTGGCCATCATCATTCTCAACTCCTATGGTGGTGGCTACACCTTGTCCTCTGTCCATCACAGAAAGGATTTACCAACCAACTTATTGGACAGGTGTCAACATGTAACCACCTGGGGTAACTGCTTTTCATTAACATCCTGGGATGACTCCAAACCACTTCTGATTACCTGTCTCTTGGTTTTACTCTTCCATCTTAGATGGATTTCACTTTTCCTGAGGTTTTATTAAAATTGTTTAGCTTGTATGACAGTTAATAATTCTAGTTTGTGGGAAGGAATTAAGTGGCTTATGTTGTACCTTGGCAGTAGTACATTTGGAAATAAAAGCAGACTCAAAGCACTCTGATTAATCTAGGAAAATGAGCCTCCTTCCCCAGTGGGTATGCCTTCCGCCCTGGCAGACTAATTTCTGATGCCAGAGCCTGATCTTAGGTCTTTTTTCCTTTCCTTCTTTTATTGTTGTTGTCTTAGAAGAATGAACTAAGCACTACAGTCATGGCAATTTTCCTGTATTGAATTAGGGTTGTGCCTTGGTTCTTTCTGAGCTCCCTTTGATCTGGATGTCTGGCTGCCCTTGGGGTAAGGGCTGAGCAGCTGCAGCACACAGAGCAATGCTCTATGGGATGCTACCTGTCTCTGTACCGCCTTGTTCATTCTTCCTGGGATGTGCCTGTATGCGTAGATGGGACCCACATTCTTAGGCTTGTCATAAGAAAAAAAAGACATAGTCATCACAGAACAGCATACCATGAGCCTATTCTGAGTGGTATGGTAATTTGGACTGCAGCTGCCACAGTTATGGCTAAATCTTACCAGATGACATGAGACAACTGAGCTCAAATAAATAGACGTGAGCCCATGATTCTTGCAGAAGAAAATGGATTACATAAGGGGTGCTATTTATAGATGCAAAATGCTAAAATTTCAGTGGGCCCATCTCTTCTATAAATGTGGCATTTCCTTAGTTCATTTCTGTTGTGAATTTGTATTCCTCACAAATCTTCATACAAATTATAAAAATGGAAAGGCCAGTTCCTAGGAGAACAACATTGCATGTCATATCAGAGACTTAGGGATTAGCAGGGCTTCCGTTTGGAAAATAACATGGAAAGTTGGAAAACAGACACTAAGACTTTCATGAATAGGTCATCAGCATTAAATTCAGCATAGCCAGTGTGGATAAATGTCACTACCCATGTGGCTTGAGTCTTTTGTAAATGTCTTTCACTCTGGCCTTATGCAGCAAGTACATATTGGCTGTGCTGTGCTGTAGGTATGACAGGAATAGAAAGGTAAAGACTAACTTTGGTCCTATTAATCTAGACATTTATGATCTGATTTAAGAGTTATGTCATTATTAGATTTTATTATCACTGCCTTACAGAAGAAGAAAATGTTGCCCAAAGTAATTAAGAAATATGTCCAAGTTCACATAGCTACATGGCACAGACACAGCCAAACCCAGTGTCTAGATGTCTGCCCTGGTTCTGGTCCAAATCATGTGGAGTACAGTGTTTCTTCCCCAACTCTGAACTTTTCAACTTGTGGGCTGATCCCAGTCTATGAAAACCCTAGTGCTATTATCAGGAATCTGTAAATCCATTGGTGTTCCAAACAGCCTGTGGCCTAAAAGTATCTTCTACATATATGCATTGTTATTTTTCAAATATGCTTTTTTTTAGATTCAAAATAGTCATTCATTTAAATATTTAATAGCTAGTAATAGCATCAGATCATATATTTCCCTGAATAACATATACCAAAAGTATAATCACATTTGTAGGGGAGGAGGTGATGTGTTCATGACTGTTTTTAAATTTTTTAATAAATGGTCTTCATATGCAAAAACATTGAGGATCACTGATCTAGTGTGACAATGCTAGAATTCAATATTATGTTTTTTGTTGCATCCTTTTCTTTCTCTTTGCTGCTTAAATCATTGGATTATGTACTGCAAGGAGCAGATTGCATTTTGTTGTTGTTGTTAATCCTCACCTGAGGATATTTTTTTATTGATTTTTAGAGAGAATTGAAAGGAGAAGAGAGAAAGAGAGAGAAACATCAATGTGAAATAGATGCATTGATTGGTTGCCTCTTGCACACATTCCAAATCAGTGCTGGAATGGAGCCTGAAACTGAGGTACCTGCCCTTGACTGGAATTGAACCTGGACCCTTCAGTCTTCAGGTGGACACTCTATCCACCGAGCCAAACTAGTAGGGCGAGGAGGTTGCATTTTATTTATCCCCCTTCCATATATGATCCCCCACCCCCGCAAGCAATGATGTCAGTCATTCCGCAAGTGTGGGAGAGGAACTGGGATACAGACAATAAAAGAGAAAATTCTCCATGTCCTTTGTTAGCAACTAGATACATCTTCTGGAGACAGTAGATACCAGACAAAAACTCAGTGTCTTTCAACATTCTAGTCACAGGGTGTCTTCATACCTGAACATCTAATTCCACTCTGCAGCCTCTGCTCACTAACTGGAAATAGGGCAGGCCCAAGAGAGATGCAACCTCTAAAACCAACAAATAAATAGAAACTTAATGGGTGTGGAGACAAATAATTTATAAACATGCATCCATGTGATTTAGTGACACTGGTTTTCCCAAATTAAAGTTTTGTAACTTTTCCATGTTGGGCAGTCATGGAAAGAAATTCATCTTCAAAAAGACTTCCAACATTTTGAAACCAAGAACTTCATGTAATAAGTTAGATATGTTGTACCTGGAAAAGAATGGGAGAAACCTGCTACACCCAGAAATCATTGTAAAACATGCATGAGGACACCCACACATATGAAAGGCATTGGGAATGGCTGCATGGAAATGAGTGTTCTCCAAGGCTGTCGGGGGATAAAGTTATACTTTTTGATGATCCTCTTTCTTTGGATATCACATTTCCTACATCCAAGCCCGTAAGTGGATGAAAGGGGAAAAAAAACAATCAACTTGACATCAGTGGATTTAGACTATTTTCCAACCTGGAGCCTTTTTTTTTTTTTTATCTGAATGTCAATCGAAATTGAACCTGCTCCCTCCATAATGTGAATTTCCTTACCTCAGCACAATAGTTTACTGCCTTTCAGCAAATGATGGTGAGGCGGTTTGTTCCTCTAGTCCTGCCATAAATCTAGAAATCACAAAAAGACTTGAAGTTCTTTTGGAAGTTTTAGACACAAGGACATTGGTCCTTTGAAAACATTTCTCATTTGTTTTCCTTCAAGAGCAGGGTTTTGTATGTGTTGCTCACTGATAAATCCCCATCATCTAGAAGATGTGCCAGGCCCAAGTGTATAGCAGACACTCGATAAATATTTGTTGAGTGGATGAATGAATCTCTGGCAACAGTTGTTGGGCTGGGCTGGCTTCTCCTGGCATCCTCTTCAGCTGCAGAAAGGATAATTAATTGCCACTACTTCTTGATTTATGTTAGCCTTTCATCATGAACACTGTCATTTTGCCTCTTTTGCCAGGGATCAACTTAGGTGAGATTAATTAACTAAACAGTTGTTGAGTGAATATTAGGCCCTCATGTCCAGTCTCTTGCTTTGGCGGGCTTGAATGCCAGCCTAGAGGAATTTGAGTTTTGCTCTATACTGAAAACAATTTTTGTAGAACTAAAGTCTTAGGATTTTCTTGTATTTAAATATATTAACCAAATCAAAGCCATCCCATCAATTATGGATGATTTAATTTGTTCTTATGCATTGTTCTATTTTCTAAATTGATTATATCATGGGTGCATTTTTCTAATCAGAAAAAAAGAGGGGAATACATTTACCCACTCCACCTGGGACTTTAAACAGGATGTAGCATTTAGAAGGCACGGCCTATTTTTCTTTTTTCAGGGTCTGAATAGTATATCTGCCTGTGCAAAGGGAGAACAAAACAATATGCCTTGTGCATAAATGCACAAAGGGTGATCATTTCAGCAAATGGACTGAATTGGCATTTGTGACCATTGTATCTATGATGCCTCCTTAAGGATAATTGGAAAATAGATACAGGCATACCTCAGAGATATTGCAGATTCAGTTCCAGACCACCACAATAAAGCGAATATTGCAATAAAGCGAGTGAGAAGAACTTTTTTTTTTGGTTTTTCAGTGCATTTGTAAGTTATGTTTACCCTATACTGTAGTCTACTAAGGGTGCAATAGCATTATGCCTAAAAAAAACAATGTATGTACCTTAATTAAAAAATATTTTATTGTTAAAAAATGCTAATCATTATCTGACCTTCAGCAAGCCATAATCTTTTTGCTGGTGAAGGGTCTTGCCTTGATGGCTTCTGATTGCTCAGGGTGGTGGTTACTGAAGGTTGGGGTGGCTGTAGCAATTTTTTAAAGTAAGGCAATTGTGAAATTTGCCTTATCAATAGAGTCTTCCTTTCATGAATAATTTCTTTGTAGTATGTGAGGAACTGAAGTCAATTCTCTCAAACAGTGTGGCTACTCTTTCAAAGTCAGTTCTGTAATGTTTGAAATCATTTATTGTCATTTCAACAATTTTTGCAACATCTTCACCACGGATAGATTCCATCTCAAGAAACAACTTTCTTTGCTCATTCATAAGAAGCCTCCCCTTTTTAAAATCCTCATCTGAGAATATTTTTCACTGATTTTTAGAGAAAGTGGAAGAGAAAGGGAAATACAGAAATATCAGTGTGAGAGAAACACATTGATTGATTGCCTCCTGCATGCACCCCAACCATGGCTAGGGAGGAACCTGCAACTGAGGTACATGCCCTTGACCATAATCAAACCTGGGACTCTTTAGTCCACAGGCCAATGCTCTATCCACTGAGTAAAACCAGCTAGAACCATAAGAACTTTTTATTCATTCAAGCTTTTTCATGTGATTAAGTCATATCTTCAGGCTCCACTTCTAATTCCTTGCTATTTCCACTGCAGCAGATGTTACTTTCTCCTATGAAGTCTTGAACCCCTTAAAATTATCCATGAAGGCTGGAATCAACTTATTTAAAACTCCTGTTAATGTTTATATTTTGAATTTCCCCCATAAATCACAAATGTTCTACATGGCATCAAGAATGTTATATACTTTCCAGAAGGATTTCGATTTACTTTGCCCAGATCCACCAGACGAATCATTATCTATGGCAGCTATAGCCTCACAAAATGTATTACTTAAATAATAATACTTGGAAGTTGAAATTGTTTTTTGATCCATGGGCTTCAGAATAGCTGCTGTGTTAGCAGGCATGATAAAAACACTAATCTCATTGTACATCTTCATCGGGGCTCTTGGATGACCAGGTGTATTGTCAATGAGCAGAAATATTTGGAAAGGAATCCTCTTTCCTGAGCAGTAATTCTCAATAATGGGCTTGAAATATTCAGTAAACCACATTGCAAACAGGTGTACTGTCCTTCAGGCTTTATTGTTCCATTTACAGGGCATAGCAGAGTAGATTTAACTCTTCAGGGTCCTAGGGTTTTAGGGATGGTAAATAAGCATTGGCTTCAACTTAACATCACCAGCTGCTTTAGCCCCTTCCAAGAAAGTCAGCCTGTTCTCTGAAGCTTTGAAGCCAGGCATTGACTTCACTGTAGCTACAAAAGTCCTAAGTAGTATCTTCTTCCAAAAGAAGGCTGTTTTCTTTACATTGAAAATCTGTTGTTTGGCATAGCACCTTCATTAATTATCTTAGCTAGATCTTCTGGATAATTTGCTGTAGCTTCTACATCAGTACTTGCTGTTTTCCCTTGCACTTTTAAGTTATGAGGTGGCTTCTTTCCCTCAACCTCACAAACCAACCTCTGCTAGCTTCAAACTTTTCTTTTACAGCTTCCTCACCTCTCTTAGCTTTCATTGAATTGAAGAGTTTGGACCTTGCTCTGGATCAGACTTTGACTTAAGAGAATGCTGTGGCTGGTTTGATCTTCTATCCAGACCCTAAAACTTTCTCTGTATCTGCAGTAAGATACCACTTTCTTATCATTAGTGTGTTCTCTGGTGTAGCATTTTTAATTTCCTTCAACAACTTTTCCTTTGCATTCACCAACTTGGCTAACTATTCGATGTGCCTTTTGAAATGCCTTTCTCATCAAGTCTAATAATTTCTAGCTTTTGATTTAAAGTGAGAGACGCGCGACTCTTCCTTTCACTGTAGGGTTACGAATTGGCCTAATTTTGATATCTTTGTGGTTCAGGCAATTGGGAGAGAGATGGCGCATGACCACTTGCTGGAGCAGTTAGAACACACACAACATTTATCAACATCATCTTATTTGGGCACGGGTTGTGGTGCCCCAAAGCAATTATAATAGAGCATAAATATGACAGGTCACCATAATAAATATAATAATAATAGTAGTAGAAGTATTAGTAATAATGAAAATGTTTGAAATATTGTGAGAATTACCAAAGTGTGACATAGATACATGAAGTGAGCAAATGCTGTTGGAAAAATATGGCACTGATAGACACTGGTTTGTCACATACTTTCAGTTTGAAAAATATGCAGTATCTGTGAAGCATAATAAAGTGAAGCGCCATAAAATGAGGCTTTTTTTTTTCCTCCTAAAATCTGTGCCTTCATTTAGCAACTTGAAAATCAGCACTTGAAAACCTGACTAGGTATTTTGAGACCTTATCTATGTATATGAGAGCTACTCTGCAATGGTTTAAATGGAATGCATTATTTTTCATTTCTCCTCACAATTTTTTCTGAACCTATAATTATAGGAGAAGGACAAGCCAACAGTTTTAGTTCCCACTTCTACTTGACAGAGGAGGAAATGCCTTAAAAAACATGATAATCCTGCACCTTCCTCCCAAAGAAATGCAAAAGAAGAGATCAATAAACATCCTTTCTGAAAAGATACATTTATTCCTGCTGTTTTGAGATGATGAAAAGTGGACAAAAATTTACACATATTTTATTAAGCTAAGACCAAAGTTCTGAAATAATTTTCTCTCTTTTCTTAGAGTGAACAAAGAAGACAATGAAGGCTTACGATAAGGGGAATGGGTGAATGAATCTAGTGTCTCAACATATAACTTTATGAGGGACTTTAATCAAGGAGACAGTTGTTTTAAACTAAGATTTTTTTCAATTTGCAAATACATTAGAAGTGAAATTTCTCAATTTGGGTTCTCCTGCAGTTTTCAAATGTGTTGGCATTTGTTTTTTCCCCTGAGAATCTGAACCCCTTTCCATTAGGGTGGATATTTCCAGGGGTAAAGCATATGACCTAGACTTAGCCACTTGACTGCTCCCACATGGGCCGCTGAAATTGTGAGGGAGTGTTGCTAACACACAGATGCAGTTTGGACATCATTCTCAGCGCAGCAGTTGCTTTTGTCTAGTGTAGTGGTGTCCAGCTGTGACCATGGTGGAGGTGTCAGTGGCAACATCTCACACAGATTTTTTCATAAGGATCGATCCACAGTTCCTATCACTTTGTAATCGGGCATTTTCCCGCCAAATCGCGTCCTAACGCGGGGCTTTCTTGACATTTTCTCGCCAAAATTAGACTTTCTGTAAAATATTCATATCTTTCGATCTATTTGATATTTTTCTATGAAACTTTCAGTGTTTTAGTTTAAAAAGAGGTCTCTATTTATTTACTTTGCAAAATATGTGTTGGTGCCCTTGTTTACAGGTTTCCCGTGCCCCACCGCTTAGCAGAACAAAACAAGTTAACTCGTCTCCGGCTCTTTGGTATAAAAAGCGGTATGACGAGTTTACTTATTTCCCGCAAAAAAATGTGCTATCTTCCTTGTGTCTTTTCCCCCAAGCTTTTGTTCTCCAGCCCTCCTATTGATTGTGTCATCTAAATTATATATACCATATTTTCTGGTGTATAAGACTGGGCATATAAGATGACCCCCAACTTTTGAGAAGATTTCCCTGGGTTAAAAAGTTGCGGCACAAAAAAGGAGCCGACCAGAGACACTTGCGGTCTCCCTCCAGCTCCATTGAAATGAATGGAGTGTGGCTGTTTTTGAGCTCCCCCCACACCATATGCAGCGACTGCAGATTTTCCAGTCCAGCTTGGAAGTTTCAGAACCTGCCCTATAAGACAACACCCGGCATATAAGACAACCCCTGGACTTTTGAGAAGATTTTCCTGGGTTGAAAAGTTGTCTTTTATGCATCCATATAAGCATAGCCAGTGGACACAAGACACTGGGGGGTAGGGGAGGATGGGGGAAGGTCAAGGGGGGGAAAAGAGACATATGTACTACTCTTTGTAATATTTTAAGCAATAATAAAAAAATAACAAAAAAGTCATCTTATATGCCGGAAAATTCGGTATTTCTAATATTTTTTCTTCTTAAGTAAGTCAGAATGTATTTCATTGCTTGCAACCAAGACCTGACTAATATGTAGTGAGTCTTTAAAAATTACATCTACATTCAACTTTTCAAGAATACATGTCTTGTGAGGAAAGATGGACCTATCCTTTAAATTTTGAGGAGATAGAAAGGAGAGTAGTGGACAGGATTAAGTGAAGCTCATCTGTAGAGACTTCCCAGAGTTATCTTTTACAAGGGTTTGGAAGGCACCAATAAATATGGATAAGCTTGGAGAGCTGGGAAGGCAGAGCAGGAGGCAGGCATATCAGTTATATCCAGCCTGGTAGATCATGAAGATCTGAGCATTTTAAAAAAGGAACAATCTTAACTAATAAAAGCGTAATATTGAAATTAACCATTTCTTCGGGATGGGTAAGCCACACCCACCAGCCAATCAGAGCAGCTGTATGCACATTAGCCCAGCCAAGTTGGCGGAAGTCTCAGCCCCGGGAGAAGCGGTGTGCATCACTGGGGTCCCGCAAGGCAGATGGAAGACCTCTGCCTTGGGGGAGCCAGGAGGGGAGGAACAAACTGGCCGGAGGCGCAACCTGGGGGGGGAGGAGCCAGCCTGCCTGTGGCTGCTGGTGGGAGAAGCAGGTCCGGCCAGCAATGGCAGCAGGGCAACCAGGGGCTGAGGGAACGAGCCAGCCCAGGCCCCCAGGCTGCCTTGTGGCCTGGAAGTAGATCCGTGATCGTGGGGGCACGGACACTCACGTAGCCTCCATGTGTGCCTGTGCCCCCCCCCGGGATGGATTTCAGGCTGCAGGGCAGCCTTGGGGGCGGAAAGACCGAGCCAGCTCTGCCCCCCAGGCTGAGGCCTGGAAATCGGTGCAATTGGGGCACACAGCATGCGCGGAGGCGTGCCCTCTGTGTGTGCTTGTGTGCCCCAATGGATTCCAGGGTCCCAAACTGTGAGAGGGCACAGGCTGGGATGAGGACTCCCCCACCCCCGCCGAGTGCACAAATTTTTGTGCACCGGGTCCCTAGTTATTTAATAAAAGAATAAAAGCTGCTAAGTGCCATCAGAAAAGAATCTCCAGTCTGACAGGTTGAGTGTCATTTCCCATCCAACTTTTATTGCAACAACCCCACCAACTACCATTCAGTTTCAAACCTCCCATTCCTGGGAAACACAATAGAGAGGGCGGAATTTTGCCAACTGAAAGCAACACCTGGAGAACAACAACATCTTTTTTCAATTATGCCTTTGACTTGGACTGGGAGTGGAAATTCCACTGAGGACCCAACAGGTGATCTCCTTTGGGCTATGGACAAAGGCCACCTGCTTGTGCTACTAGTTAAGCTACCTGTTTTTGTGTCCCAGCCAAACATAATGTGCTCCCTATATGAATAGAAGACAGTGAGTCATGAAGCCTCAGAAACTCACTTTCGTGAGAGGATGTGTATCGTGCCTGTGTGTGTAATCTGTCCATGACCACAAAATACTATTACTGGCTTTTTGAAAGGTAATTAAGCATCATGTCCCTAAGGGCTTGAGAGAAACCTTCAGAACTGCTAGGAGAGATCATAAAGTATCATCAGGATGTCTCACAGTGCCACTGAAGAATGAGAACTACAGTAGCCTGCTAAAAAAATTGAACACTCCTGGCTTCTTCAATTATTGGAGTACATATAGACATCTGGGTTTCCTTCCCCGTTGCCTTGGTTTTGTGGTCCTCAGCAGCTGTCAATACCTTGAGTCAAGCTTGTTGGGACTTGGAACAAAGGGGTTTTGTTTGAATCTTAAGATTTTTAAGATATAGAAATGGCAACTTCAAGTGATGACAAGGTACACAATTGCTGTTGAAAGTCAACAGGAAACTTTAAGAGCATACACTAGAGTCTTTGCTTTCCTGTTTCTCTCACTCCGTATCCTGTCAATGGGTGAATGAAAACTTTGATGTCAGGGTATTCAGGAGTGTTTAAGCATACAATGAGCTGTGTGTTTAAGAAATTGGTTAGTTCCTCTACTCTGTGTGTTTTTGTTATAATTTCAAAATTATAGAAAAGTTGCAAGAAATAGCACAAGGAGCTCATAAATACCCTTTATCCAGATTCACTGGTTGTTCATGTTTTGTCCTATTTGGTTTATCCTTCTCTCCATGTCTCTCTTCATATGTACCACATGTACACATATCCCTTTCCTCTATATTTAGAGAAAGAAATAATTTGATGTATTTATTCATACTTATCCTTATTTTTTCCCAAAACTATTTGAAAGCAAGTTGGAGGCATTGTACCTCTTCATGCCTACATATTTCAGTGTTGGGGGAAAATTACATATTATATAACCATAGTACAGCTATCAGGTTCAGAAAAATAACATTAATATTAAACCTCTATCTGTTATACTATCCATATTCCAATTTTTAATTGTCTCTAAAATATCCTTTCCCATATTTTTCCCCACCATAAACAATCCAGTCATTAATCATCTATAGCACTTAATTGCCTTGTCTCTTTAGTCTCCCTCAATATATAATAGTTTTTCTTTATCTTTCTTGATTTTGAGATAGTTTAAGAATCTCTTCTGTAACTCTTCTCATTGCTAACTTTCTGCTATACATTTCAACTGTGGATTTTGGCTCCCTTATCTGTATCAATCTTTATGATTTCCTATTTCATTCTTTTCTTCATCCTGTGACCAGATTTTCTGCACTCCTTATAGAAAGAGAATTGTTTTTTGTTTGTTTTGATATATATATATATATATATATATATATATATATATATATATATATATATATGTGTGTGTGTTTTTCCTGTCAGTGCACTACAGGCTGCAAAATGGTCCATGTATATACTGGGACTTAATTGTCTTACTCTCTTCCTTTAATTAATAAATGGTTCAAATATATCTCTTTCCTTAAAGTATAGAAGTTTATCAAGAAAACCCAGTACTGTATAATGTATACATCAGCTTAGATTTTTTTCTAACAACTAAAGATTAGGCCCATTTGGAAAGATTTCAGCTATTAGACATGACATATATGCATCCCCAAATTATTTAGGACATGAATTCAATTGGAATAAATTCTTAAATAACAGGTAAATGTACCAATGCAGATATTCTCAGTCTTCTCATTTCTTTACACTGAATAAAGACGGCTCCTGACTTATTTTCCACGAGTTTTCTCCTTAAGCAATTTATCTTCTTGTAGGCACTTGAGAGAAGGGGTGGCTCTTTCTCATCTGGGTCCAAATGATCAGCACTTGGCACTCCTTACCCTCACTCTATGATATTTTCTCAAATACGGTGGTAACTCTAGCAACTGGTTCTTGGCAATATGCGAGATTCAATTCACTACTCCCAGATTAGTAAAGAGGAGGATCCTACATAGAGATAAACGCTTAATAATTACCCTGGCTTTTATGAAATTTGAGTGAAATCAAGATGTTCAGAATCAAATGAAGAGCTCTTCAGCATTCCCTGTGGCCTCAGTGAGAACTGGGACTCAGTCTTCTGAGTAGGGAGCCCTGGTTTCTACCCAAGACCTAAGCTTCCTGGGTGGCTGAGAAAGTTACTTTTCACCTTGAATTTCTTCTTCTGTAAAATGGGAATAATCATATCACAGAGATGATCTATGAAACTGCTAGAAAAGAGGTAGCAAAGACCCAAGAACAGCAGTCATAAATATTCAGTCAGGGCCTTGATCATTTAGGTTTATTGTGAATCTCTGACACCATTTTACACAAAGGATGACTTACTGATAGAGCAGTGTTCACCCCATTTATTTAAAGCAGCCTCGGAAAAAGATTGTGGTGGACAATGCCTCTGAGTTTTTTGCTGTCAAACAACCTGGATTAAGCAGTATTATTCAGAATACAGACTGGCATTGTGATGAAACTGGCATTGTGGTGGCTGATAAAAGGATGAGATTTATCTTATGAGCACTCTTAAAACTTAGCAGTCTTGTCTGGGCTTGATCTAAGTTGTCTCCTCTTCTTCTCACCCCTCAAATGCATTTTTGCTCACGCTGCACATGATGGGAGGGCACACACATGCATGCCTGTCATACACACACAACATATGCCATGTACCAAACATTGCCTTTCATTCAGTCACTCATTGCCTCTCTTCCAACGTCCCACCCAACCTACCACCCCCATTGCCAAAGCCCACTCTCACCCCTGCCCTGTCTGCCTCCCCACCAGTCAGCCAGCCAGCCAGCCCTCTCTAGTAGCAACTCTGTGTGTACCTTCCCATACCCTCTCTCTATCCAATAAATATAACCTGCTCTGGTCTTATCCATGTGACAACCACCTAAACTGCTAAACTAACTTGTTTTAATATGATAATAAACTACTGGCTTTTTTTTGTTTCCCTTTTTCTTGCCTTATTTTAACAAAAACTTCTCCCTGTCACTGCCTTAAAGTATCATGGTAGAATCAGCAAGGAATGCTTTTGTCATTTGAAACTTTCTTTTGGTTTTAAATCACACTGTTTAGGTTGTTAGTCTGCAAGGGGTTAGCTCCAAGCCACTACCCGTATTTTTCAATTA
Organism: Murina feae; assembly: GCA_004026665.1. NCBI lineage: Eukaryota > Metazoa > Chordata > Mammalia > Chiroptera > Vespertilionidae > Murina > Murina feae. Next base: position 46,955 of record PVJC01003665.1, on the reverse strand, counting down.
AAGAAGCATCAGACTAAAGTCACTTCCGGAAACAGGGCATCCTGTCCCACCATTCTTGGGAAGGAGAAGTTGGAATTCAAACCAAAACAATGGAGAACAACAATAACTCAGTTTATTCATGAGCTCCAAGGTCTGGAAGTATCTAGAAGATGCTATATTGCTTGTCTAACATAATGTTCATGTCTTATAAGAGCAAAAGTACTTGCTAAAGCCAGACACTCACCAGTGTCAGTGAAATCTTCTGTTAAGTCAGAATGAGTTTCTCTTTTCATATTGTGTGAGAAAAAAAAAGACTAAGTAAAGGAGCCCATTTGAGCTGTTGATAGCTTTTAGAATCTTTGTATATAGTGACTAATGTAATGTTTACTTTTTAGGCTGAGAAGGTAGGAGAGTTTCTTCATTCATCAATCTTTCCCTGTATCATCTTCATTCCATAATCACTTTTTCCTTCTCATATTTGCTTACATGCATGTTCCCTATATTCCCTCTCCCCTCTTTATGCTTCCTGAATTCCCTTCTTCCCTTTCTACAGCCACCCTTTTTCTTTCTAAGAATGCTTACCGACCCTTTTAGTGGATGCCCTAGGTTTTTGCTCTTGCAATACTGGCTCATCTTATCTAGTTTAAATGCATCTTCCAAACCTACAGAGGGTGAGCGTACTTTTCTCTGCCCCATTTTGCAAATTGTCACTGAGACACAAAATGGAATAATTAGTCTTACGTTGGCATGAGCTTTACCTTCGCCAGCCCCTTTGGACTTATCACTAACCATATTCCTCTAGAACAAAGTTGTCTTGGTCAGCACATTGATGATAGAGGGGGTTCCTAATTCACACCATGGTTACCTCCCTGCCTGTGTGCAACCACATACAGACTCATTTATCTACATGCACACAGGTCTTGTCTTATAAATGGGATTCTATATAGCCTTTAATTTGCAGTTTGCCTTCAAGGAATTTAGTTACAGTACTTTTAGATATGCTCCTTCAACTGAATCAGTTTTAATAAAACATACATTAGTGGATGGGGGCTTAAATTTGCCAATCCAGATAAAATGTACAGGGTCATTGTAATGTGAGCTTTCTAAATAAGAATTTGCTGGAATGAATACAATGCCTCAGAGGAAAGTTGGCAATATCATCAACTAATTAAGGAGAAAAAACAGTGACTACCACCTTTGGAAGGAATCTAAGATGCCATGTAATTCCATTTTATTCTTAGGAAGCCTTGATTACTGTGACATAGGTGATCCAGATAAAACATTAATTTCAAGACCTTGAGGGAGGGGAAATCGACTTGTTTCCAATTCCAGAGCATATCAGTGGAGACATCAAGACTTGACCCCAGTTCTTGGCAATTAGCAAAACAGAATTTGGAATTTTTCCCCCTGACTATGTTACCTTAATGTTACTATGAAATTATTTTTTCTTAAAAACTATTCTTCATGTAGTCTCAGAACAGAAGCCTCTTATGGTAATTCTTGGGCCTCCCATGGAAAAGAACTCATATGAAAGCATATATTAGAAAATAAAATGCTTAGAATCATTTGATCTTGACATTGTGAGAATATTGATAACATAGCCTTTTTTTCTGGTAACTCATTCTCATTAGACATGATATAGTCTAAACTTTATTTTGAAGTTGGGGAAAAGTTCACTGGGCCAGAAATTATTAAGTGGTTTGTCTTTTACTTACACAGTGAGCAATCATTTATATAAAGTTAGAGATAATAGGAAGTTTCCTACAGCAATGTACAGTATACTATAATTTAGGTTTATTTCATATTTGTGTGCTTTGAAAAGCTTGGAGCAAATTCAGGCAGACAATATAAGCCTTATGTTGATTCATTAGTCCACCCTAACAATTAAGTCTTATTAATCATAAATACAAGAATAAAAAGCAGAATTTGGAGCAAGAAGGAAAGAATTTAGAGCTGAGGCTTGCCCTCTTTTCTCTGTTTCCTGGTAAGAAGATATTGCTGAATAAATCAAATGTCCCAACATCAGGAAGGTACTAGTAATCCCTTTTCCAGAGCTCAGTAGCTTTCCCCCAGACTTTCTTTGAAAGAGAACTACTATTACCTGGCAAATTGGCCAGGACAAGATACATAGGACATGGCCATGTAGAAAGTAGTATTTCCTATGTGGATGTACTGGCTCAACTAGAAATTGCATCCTTGATGTCACACTAAGTTAAAGCGCCCTACAACTTGGCCTGTGGGGCCCAATAGCTATGAAACACTTGAAAATGGGCAAGAGGTAGAGATATTCTAGGGAAAGGAGAAACACAAATAATTTAGTGTTTGGCTTTTAACTACCCTGAATCTGAGAAATCCACAGGATTAGACTAATTTTCACGCCTAAGGAAATCTATTCTATTTTTAAACATAAAAAGAACTAACATGAAATTGCATTTTTATAGGTCAGAATGGTCAAATTATCAGCAATGTCTTACAGTTCTACCCATTTCTGCCGGCAAATAGAATGTTTCCATACATTCAAATGATGGTGGTTTTTGCATTCATCTTGGCCTCCTGAAAACTAAGTTTTTATAGTTTTTACTTGAATGCAGTGAATTGCCATTAATCCTGAAAAATGGAAGTGAGTGGATAAGCCATGTCCTCATCTGTCCTTCATATGTGTCTAGACCTGACCACAAAACTGCACGTTTTTACTGCCGTAAGCATCCATTTCTTCAGGAGGGCCCTGTGGTAGTGCAAGGAAGCCTGGCACCTACTTGAAAAGGAACCATGCTGCTGTGAGTCTAGACAGCGAGTCTCCCCTCCAGCCCAGACTCCTGGTCCCCCTCTTCCTTTCTCTGCCCTTCACTGATGCGCTCCTGGAAATGCTGCCTTTTCTCTTTGTTCCTCCTACATGCTGGGACACTTCTGCTCAGCAACACCACGGCTAATAGCAGTGGGACAGGCTGCCAGCTATTATGAGTACTTTGTGTGGAGTCTATCTGACCTTTTTATTATGTAAAGGTATTAAGCCAGTTATTAAGGGAAGAGAAATGAAAAAGAAACCACGTGGGGGGAACGAGTGGCAAAGCAAACCTGCTTATAAATCTGCCGACCTTTAATTATCTTGGAAACCAGAACTTCCTTCTTATGAATGACGGAAGAAAATAAAGTTGAAGGCTTATCACCTAATGATAACCCTGTGTTGGCATCAATTACAGGTTTTCTGGATTAATGTATTGGGGTGTTGCTTTCAGGAGCTCAGATGAGACTTTAGTGGTCAAGAGGGCAGGTTACTCATAGAGTGATACAGAAAAGCTGATTTAAATGAGGACTTTGTTGGAAAAGAACAATACTGTCATTCAGATTCTGGTCTTAAATCAAACAGGTGGTGTAACCTCAGACTGAAGAAGAGCTGACGTGTCTTTGAAAGGTCGTGCTTCTGCTTCTTACGTGCTTTAAGTTTCTCCCCCAAAAGTTAGACTCTAAACTGTGCTCACCTTTATCTTTTTCACTTTCCTTTCCTTTTCCAATACGTAGTAAAACTTTGTTTGGGAAATACCAATCTTGTTTCAGATCTTGTTCCAGCAAAGGATAAGAGAAATGCATTTGGATTTTAAAAAATGTGTCTTACCTTCACCCTGTGACGGCTCTCTCAAAGCACTCCCTAAATCGAACATTTTTTATTTTTATTATTTTTTTTGAAGACTATAAGTGTGTGGTTCCGTTTTTTAAAAAATATATGTATTTTTTATTTTTCCTTTGGGTGCACCTCTGCATTTCAAGATATATTATTATAAATATTATCATTTCCAGGCCAAACACAGGCAAAAAGTCCCGTAAGAACACAATTTTGCAGACTAAAGATTAAAAAAAAAAATAATTGGATAAGTTGTGTATAAGCATCTAAATTTTCGGGTGCTTCAAATAGAAAGTATCAAAACGTATCTCTAGCCCAAATCCTCATCTGACCCAGATTTTTTTGTGGTTGCAGACCTTGAAGGTCACCCTTCATTAGTCTGTCAAAGACCCCCACATTCTATTCAGAATTGACTTCTTGGTTTCTATGAAATACAAGGGTCGATTTCTCTAAGGAAACTGCTGTTTATTTGGTAAACCCTACTAATCCTTTTCCATTATAACAAAAAGACAATGCAGTTTATCAAAGACGTAGAAACAGGTTGTTGCCAAGTATTTTCACATGTTAACTGGCACTAAAACCTTGTACATTTTGTTGTTGAGATATCTAGGTTACACAAATAATACACTGGGAGGTTCGGGTGATTTCTCAAACATTATTTTTGGTAGTTACAGAAACCAAACCCAAGAAGAATGTATATGTTTGTGAACATTTAATTACATTTCTACAGGCACAGGGAAGGGAACGCCATTTAATCCGTCCTTAGAAGCACCTTATGTCAGGGTCCCACGAACCTGTGCTCTGTGCGTCTTGAATTGGGTGCTTCTTAAGCTTTTTAACCTTTTTGATAATGTCCTTCAAAAATATTTTGTATTCTTTTCTTTTTCTATTTATCTGATTTGACTCCAATCCATTTTGTGGTATTGGCTGGGTTTTTGGTTTGAGTCAAATTTTCCATACAACCCGAACCTCCTTTGCTCTCCCTCTGAGAATGTTCCTTAAGTCAATAATACGGAGTTCAAGGAGAGCTTGTATTAACCTGTCTGGGAAGCAAGTTTATGTCTTTTTCTTCTTCTCCCCTTCCTTTTCATAAAACTTCTTTTAATAATAACCGGAGCTCTTAGTTGAAATAATGGCGATGTTAAAAGTGGCTATGAAAGGCACGGTAACTACTAATCATGCTGAACTTTCCAATGGCTCACTTGCCTAATGCTTTTTAATTGATGGAGCAGATGTGCTGGGGAACTGATGGCTGCCTGAATATATGTGGCCCTAGGCTAATTCTATACTTAGGAGCTACCGGGGGAGTGAAGGGGTCTCCTTCAGCTGTGGTTGGGGCTCAACTGCTGTTGTCAAGTTTATTCAGGGAGAAAAGTCAATTTCCAAAGGGCAGTGTAGTCTGCAGCATAACCACAAGTTTTGGTCCTTTGATACCCCAAAATGCAGAACCAATGTAATTATCTGGGTCAATCTAACACCAGAGTGGTTCATACTCTAAGGTCATCATGAAAAGGGTTGATGGTGAGCCCAGACATTTCCCCTCCCCCTCCCCCTTTTTTTTTTTTTTTT
>PVJC01003665.1:0-41688 GCA_004026665.1 Murina feae | reverse complement strand
AATAAAAAAGACAGAAAAAGAGTAAGGGGAACTGATATTAATGGAGCGATTGCCATGAGCCAGGCTTCTGCTTGGTATTTCGTGAGATTGCTTCATAAACTTCTGTAATATAATTAAGATAGTGTAAATGTAAATCACTAAGGTAATTATTTTCTATCTCAATTTAGTAATTAGATATAGCTTTATGCTTTTTGCTCCTCCTCTGGAAGGCATTCTATGGACCAGAGTCTTGAAACACACATTAAATTGTAGCTATCATAAGTAAAACAAGTCTTTAAACTACTTTGTACACACAAACTTGGCAAATGAAATAGTTTATGCAGGTAGTACTATTTTATGATGTGCAGAGGGAGAAAGGCCTGAACTGAATTTAGACCTTTGATACTAACTAGCTATGTAAGTTGTTCAACTTCTCTACCCTTCCATTTCTCATCAATACATTGCAGATAAAGTAGTGCCTACCTCATGGGGTGGCTGTGAAAATTAAATGGCACCCCTAAAATGGTAGACATTTTTATTATTAATTATCCAACTCAATGGCATAAGCAGATACTGTTTCTTAAATATCAAGCTAAACGTGGATGTAAGCCAGGCTATAAAATCAAGGACAATGTGTGTTGGGAAAGACTATATCTAGAAGGAACAAGTGTGTAACAGATTTTCCTCTAATAGCCTTTCAGATTTCTCCTTTTCTTTTATCCCCACAGTGAACCCAAGGTCTACCACCTCACATCTGAATCAGACAGTGTCTAGCTATAATGATGATTTCTGAATTTTATTCACTTGTCTTATAATACTAAAATGCACTTTTTGTTATGTCATTCTCATTATTCAAAGTTCATATACCCTTTCTCATCTGCTTTTCTGTTAAAGCCCACATTTCTCTGTATAATGCTAAAAACTCGGAGGATCTGACCCTATTCTTCAATTATAATTCTGCTTCCCATAATCTTTAGCACAATGTCCTACTTCATTTGGCTTGTAGCTTTAATATGCCAACTTCATCCTTCTGTCAGCCCTACAGCATACACCCCTGGCTTGAAATTCTTTTCCCTTTCCTTTTCATCTGTCCAAATTTTATTCATTTTCCAAGGCCCATATCTTTCATGTTATTGCCTGATGGACTAAATGCTGTGATATTTGAGTGTAGGCAGGACCTGTAACTATAATGGGATAGTCACTTCCTTGACAAGGTTATATTATTTGCGGAGATAATGAGAAAGTCATTCCTGTGATAATGTTAAGGCTCTCTAAGAGATTGGCTTGAGGGATTTAAAGCAAGAGAAATGCTAACTGTGGGCCTTGAAGAAGCAAATTACTATGTTGTGGGAGAGGGCCATGTAGCAAGAAACTAAAGGTGGCCTTTGAGATCTGAGAGCAGCCCCTGTCTGACAGCCAGCAAGAAAGAGGGGACCACAGCCCTACAACTGCCAAAGTCCTACAGGAATTGAATTTCGTTAAGAGCTGGTGAGCTTAGAAGAGGACTCTGAGCCTTAGATGAGATTATAGTCTCAGCAGACACATTGATTTAGGAGACTGAGTAGTGGAACCAGCTAAAATGCACCAGACTCTTGCTCCATAGAAGCTGAGAGATAAGGAAGTGTATTGGTTTAAGCCATTAAGTTTGAGGTAACATGGTACAGAGCAACAGAAAACTAATAGAGTGGGTAATTAAAGGCTCCCTGGATCATGGTGGTGAGTTTTCGTGATTATTCCTGGAAGCAAAAATGATTAGCTCATTGTCTCTTTTTCCATGTGTATCATGAACATGGTTTTTGTCTAGGAAACCATTTAGAGCAGCAGAGAAACTACGAATGTTATGAAATCAGGGAGTTATTACAGGAATCAAACTTCACACAATTGTGAGAGAAGCTGGGAAAGGTTCATTGGTTAATTTCCACAAGGGAGACTTGGAGAATTAGAGAATTAAGTCACTAACCCGTCCTAAAGGGACCCTCCAGAAGAGCCAATGAGAGCTACTTGTTCCTCACCTTGAACCTATGAAAATGTCACTGAGATAGTGCACTCAGATTTTTTTTAAAAGGAACTTTATTGAAGTATTTATAATAAAATATATTCATTTTACTGTACAGTTTGGTGAGTTTTGACTAATGTATATACATGAGTAACCACCTCCACAGTCAACACCTAGAACATTTCCATCACCCTAAAGAATTCCCTGGTGTACCTTTGCAGTTGACAGTTCCCCACACCTGCCTCCAGGCAACTGTAATCTTTCTTCAGTCACTAAAAATCAGTTTTCGTGTTTCAGGATTTCACATACATGCAACCATACACTATGCCCTCTTTAGTTAACTGATTTCTTTCACTCATTAGAAGGTTTTTTGGCTTCTTCTACATTGTTGCTTGTATCAATAGTTTGTTCCTTTTTATTTCTGGGTAGTATTTCAGTGTATAAATGTAGCACGATTCGTTTATTCATTCAGCACTGCATGAACATTTGGGTTTCAAATTTTTGCATATTTTGAAAGTGTATGTTTAACTTTATAAGAAACTATTAAACATCTTTCCAACATGATTGTCCAATTTTACACTTCCATCAGCAAAATATGAGAGTTCCATTTCCTCAATTTTCTAGCCCAAACTTGCTATTGTCAATGTCTTTAATTTTAGCATTGGTAATTATACAACAGTATTTCATGGTTTTCCCTTTTATTTTCCTAATAACTAACAATAATATCTTTTCATGTACTTACTGGCCATTTATATAACTTCTTATGTGATGTATTTATTCCCTAATCTTTTGACTATTTAAAAATTATTTTGAGTTGCAAGAATTACTAATATATTTTAGACATAAGTTATTTGCACTGAAAGTATTTTCTCCCAGTATGTGGCTTGCCTTGTTATATTCAGAGTTGGTTAAGAAACATTTTGTCTATGTTCATGAGGAATATGAGACTTTAACTTCCTTTCTAACAATGACTTTGGTTTTGGTATCAGATAATTCTGGTCTCATACAATACAGAGGAAGATGTAACCCCAGCCCTTAAACACTTGATAGAGGTCACCATTAAAATAAGTTTGGCTTGGAATTTTCTTTGTTGAAAAAGTTTCAATTTCAAATTCAATTTCTCTAGAGATATGGTACTGTTCTCTTTGTTATTGATTTCTAATTTATTTCATTTTGGTCAAAGAACACAGGATTTCAATAATTTTAATTACATTGAGACTCAATTAATGACCCAGAATACAGTCTGGCCTTATTTTCTTTTTTGAGATACACTCTTTTAAGAGATGTCATTCCTTTGTCTCTGGGGCTTGTATTTTTAAAAATGAGATGTCAACACAAATTCTTATCTTTGATCCTTCTTGTATAATGTGTCCTTTTCCCCTGGCTCTGGATGCTTTTATGATTATCTCTTTATCACTGGTTTTCACTGATTTGATTATGATATGTCTTGATGTGGTTTTCTTTGTGTTTATTTTGTTTGAGCTTGCTGAGCTTCTTGGATATGTGAATTTATAGTTTTGGAAAGTTTTGACCATTATATCTAAACAAGGGGCTGGGTGCACAAAAATTTGTGCTCTCGGTGGTGGTGGTGGGGGGTAGGGGGGAGAGAGGGGGTCCCTCAGCCCGGCCTGTGCCCTCTCGCAGTCTGGAAGCCCTCAGGGGATGTCCACCTGCTGGCATGCCTGGCCACCCTGGGTGAGGGGCTGATGGCTGTTTGCAGGCTGGCCAAGCCCCCCAGTGTGGACCCTCGCCCCATTGGGGTGTGGCAAACCTGGGTAACGGGCTGAGGGCCGTTTTCAGGCTGCCCACAGTCCCTTCAGGGTTCGAGTCCCTACTGGGGTACCTGGCCAGCCTGGGTGAGTGGCTGAGGGCCGTTTTCAGGCTTTTAGGCTGCCCACAGCTCCCATTGACCCAACGTTCCAGCTAGGCTGGCTGGAATCAGGTTTCTGGGGTTTATTTATCTTCTATAATTGTAACACTGTTGCTTTGAGCTGAGGCCTAAGCAGGTAAGGAAGCCTCCTGTTTGTTTCAGCACCGTGACTTCTATAGCTGAAACATTGTTACTGTGAGCAGAGGCTCAGCCAGCCTAGGCAGGCAGTTGCAACGGAAGCCTGCTGTTTACTCTAGCTCTGTGCTTGCTGGCTGCCATCTTGGCGGGGTTAATTTGCAAACAGCTGCTCTGATTGGCTGTTGGGTGTGGCTTGGCTGGTGGCATGGCTTAGGCGTCCCAAAGAGACAGTTAATTTCCATATTACTCTTTTATTAGATTAGATATTTTTTTTTGCCCCTTTTTCTCTTCTCTGTCTAGGACTTTAACTACACATATGTCCAATCACTTGATATTGTCTCACATACTGAAGCGCTGTTAATATTTTTGGTCTTCCCTTTCTCCCCCCACTGTACTTAAGTTTAGGTAATATGTTACATTATGAGATAGCATATTTCCTAAAAACAGTTGATAATTTGATACAGTTATCATTATAATTATACATTTGCAATCTGATGATCCAATTGTACTAGTTTCCTATGATTGCCATAACAAAGTACCACAAACTAAATGGTTAAAAACAACAGAAATTTATTTTCTCACAATTCTGGAGGCTGAAAATCTGCAATCAAGGTGTCCACAGGAATCTATACTCCCAGTTGGGGAAAATCTTTTGTTGTCTCTTTTAGCTTCTGGTGTTTGCCAATAATCCTTGGCATTCCTTGTCTTGTAGATGCAGTCCTCCACTATCTGCCTCTATTGTCCCAGAGCCACCTTTTTCTTGAATGTCTCTTATCTCTTCTTATAAGAAAGAACACCAATCATGTTGGATTAGGGATCCATTCCACTCCAGTATCTCATCTTAACTAATTAATTACATGTGGTGTGCTCCTATTTCCAACCTAAACAACACTCTGAGGTCCTGGGGACCAGGACTTCAACATATCCTTCTGGTAGATAGGATTTACCCTCTAAAGTTTTCACTTAAATATTATATATTTTTCACCTCTAGAAGTTTCATTTAAAAAATATTTTATTTTCTATTTCTCTCCTTACATTTACAATAGCTATTTTGAGGCCATTGTCTGCTAATCCCATCAGATCTGGTTCTACACCTCTTGACTGATTTTTTTTCTTGGTGATAAGTCATGTTTCCCTGCTTATTTTTGATTGGATGACAGACAGTGCATATTCTGTTATTGAGGGCTGGGTTTTGGTTGTTATTTATTTATTTGTTTTTAAGTTTGCTGGGCTTTGTTCTTGTAGGCAAGTAAGTTCCTTATGGACTTGTTTAATCTTTTTTAGGTTCCCTTTTAAGCTCTTTTTGGGGTCCTGGAGTAGCCATTTCTCTAGAGCTGGTTTAATCCTGCTACAACCAAGTGCCTCTTTTGGGTACCTATTGAGTACTCCTAGTATTCAGTAAGGCCTCTCTTCTCTGTCTGGTCAGAACATAAATGACCCTCTACTCTTTGTAATACACACTGGGGATTGTTCATCCTGTAGCTCTCCAACAGTTTCTCCTGCCTGATCTCATGTAGATTCACTTTCCATGTGTATAGCTTATTAACCAGCCAAACATTCAGGAGACCTTTAGTGCAGATGTAAACTAGCATTATTATCATCAAAGACCCAGGTTCTAATTGCAAAATTAGGATTGTTAGCCTTGGTTTGTAGTGACTATGGGTCACAACTATTGAAAAGGTTTTTCTAGGAAACTGATCAGCTCAGGGATCCTTCAGTACAGCCTAAGGAAATATTGATGCACCAAAACCAATTACCTGAAGGAAGAGTTACCGGAGTTGTTAAATCAAAGGTAGTCTGACACCCCTAGCTTTTGGAGGACAGAACTCAAACACTGATAGTTTTAATGATTCCATATTCGCAGTCTGAAGTTCTGTAAATGATTCACCAGGAGCATATTTAAATGTATTCACTTCTTTGCTTCTGGCAATATGTTTTGGGAAGTGTTGTTCCTTATGATCCAGTTGGATAGTGTGGTGAGAAGTACACAGCCAGGTCAGAGTTCTGCAGCCAGAGGGAAATGTAAGAGGGAACTGACTTCCTGTGTCTGTCTCCCACTCGTTTTGCACATCATGTGGGTGGTTTAATTCCTACTGAGGAAAAACCCAGTTGCTCTTTTTAGGAAAGAGAGAAGGTCTATGGGAGGAAGGTGGTAGGAAACAGGGTAGAGCCGGGCTTAACTTGCCTTTATGTAGTTACAAAATGTCTACCCATTGGGCACATTTATGTCCTTTCTGCCTTTTAATTTAATCCAAGGCAGAGGAGTGAGGCACTAGCAGGAAAGAAATCTACGTTTCCCCCCAACAAGGAAGCTAAAATTCTACTTGAGTTTCTACTTTCTTGTGCCTCCAATTTTTCACTTTCTCTTCCCCTGCTTCAGGGTGTTTGAATCAAAAGCTTCTATGACAACGGGGAACATGCACGTCTTATTCACCATTTACTTCCAGATTCTTATACATATGAATAAAATTTTAACATATTTATTCAATTTGAAATTTAAATGAAATATATAAAGACATTTTTTTAACACCAAGGCAAGCAGTACCAGAGAGTATGAATTCAAGGTATTTTTTCACCACTTTCTTAAGCCCTCCTTATTCCCAATGAGGCCCCCCCAAACCACCTTAAACAATGTCTGTTCTAAGTTCTTCTGGTGATTGACTTCGTATTTACTGATTTATCAGTTTTGAATGATACTTTTGACTGCATGATAAAAGATGAAGAATTTATTTCACTTATACCATCTCCCTGCCAATCAGGTCTCGGTTTTTATAATTATGTTATTATTTCTGAACAACCCAGGCTGGTTGAGTAGGTGAGTGCAGAACCCAGTTCCCTCCTTCGTTTCTTTAGCCACACACTGGTAGCCTCATTTCTAAACTGCTGGAAGCCAGCCTTCTGCCAGACGGCGCAAGAACTCCCCATGTTATCCCATTTGGATTTTGTTGGTAAATCCTCTCTAACATGCTCAGTTATCTCCCGGTTAATTGCAAAACATTACCCTTCCCAGAAACATCTGAGTTTTAATCAGTCTCAGAGCCAGTAGCTGAAGGAGGAAGTCCTGACACCAGAACTTTAAAACGTTTAGGCTTGCTCTTTAAATCCTCCAGGATGTCTCTGAGCTTGAGTGCGCTGCCAATTTGGGCCAGGCAAGACTAAGACAGTGGAACTTACACTTAGTGACTATGGATCGGCTGTTTTTATTATGTCTGTATTCTGAGGCTTTCTTTTTGGCTGTTGTTGGATGTATCAAAACAAAACATCTCCAAGAAAAAAAAAATCAAAGAATCTAAAAGTAATGTGTTATTTCAGACTTTTCCTAAGCCAGCAAAAGAACGTCCCTCTCTGACTAACGTCTGATAATACAAGGCTCACAGGCCAGCCCCTTTAACATGCTGACTTAGGGCTCATGCCCGTTTTCCTCTCTCCTCTTTTCATCTTTGCCTCTCTGATGCAATCAGTATGCTGGCCTTAGGCTCACCTCAGTTTTGTTTTACTTTTTTAGGGGAGGGGGGGAGCTTTTGAGTTTTCAAGTTAATTTAAGATTGAACTCTTCTCCCCAGTTACAGCAGATTCCCTAAGTCTGAGAGTTTCAAAGTGCTTTATTTAAATCTTGACCTAGCGTGGGTCACAGAAAGTAAATTCTCACAGTGATTCTTAGCTGTGCTGTCTTGGAAAAAGCATTCAGTTTGGAATTTAAAAACCTTGTTTGAGTCTTTGATGTGCAGAGTACTCGCTGTGCAACTATGGTTAAGTTACCTCAAGTCTCTGAGCCACAGCTGTCTCCATGGATAAAAGGTCACCTCCGGTTTTTCTGATCCCAGTTGATGACAATCCCAATCCTCTAGTTTTCATGTCATACTTGGCTTTCTCTCTCACCTCAGTTTCAATACATCAGCAAATCCTCTCTACTCTGCCTTAAAAATATATTCTCAGTCTGGTGTCTTTCACCACTCCTCCCTGGTCTCCACTGATGGTTAAAGTCACCATCATCTCTCCCCTGGGTGTGACTGCCCCGACTGGCCCATGGTACTGACTTTTCCCTGAATCCTGAGAAGATCAGAAAAGGCTCCTCAAGGTGTCAGGACAGGTTGTATGGTGGGTCAGCAACCCTGGCTAGTGCACGACACATTCTCCCTAGCTCTTTAGTGCTTCCTCTGTGGGCACATGCCAGGGTGCGCTGGTGTCAGCAGTCATCTGTGCCCTGGTTCAGGCATCAGTAAGCCCTATAAATGGAAGATACAGCAAAAGAAGAAGGAGTAGACACCTGCTTTCTTCTCCAGGTCTGGGAAGCAAAGTCTAAGAATAACAATAGGCTAAGCATATGCCTGTGTATACGTGAGGTTACAGGAATGCTTTTAAAATTTAAAGAGTTGCTTCAGGAGACCTTCTTAGACACATGACTAAGGGTCATAGGAAGGGCAAGGAAGAGCATGCAGGGAGCTTGGGGTTAAAATCCATGTCATAGATTCTACTGAACTTTATCATCCATTCTCATTTCTTAAAAAACAAACAAACAAACAAACAAACAAGCACACACAGAGTGAGGTGTACTGTGTGTTTAAAGTCTAGATTGTAGGCTTTGCTTTCAAGGTAAACCTACTCAAGACCTGTGAAGAAATGTGGACCATCCAAATGAAAGAATAGCCTTATCTACAACCTCATCCCCCCTCCCTCAATTCATAAAAGAGAGCTGGTGTGTCTACTATGCTCTTGGAGTAAAAAAAGTGAAAGATCAAACACTCTTACAGAAGTTATCAAAAGAGCCTCCTTTGTGATAGAATCAATTTTCTCTCTGAAAAAGGAGGGATTATTATGAAAATGTGTGAAAACAACATGATTCTGGAGATTAGGAGGCGAGTCCTGCTTCCCCGAGCATTACTACTAGGAACAGACCCCATCGCTATCAAGCATGCTTGCACCTTTGAGATGGGCATCCTCTCGCCAGTCATAAGATAAATGGCTCTGCAAGGGTAGGAATGTTTAGGTTTGCACAATGATACATAGATTTAAGCTGGTGGAAAATAATTTTGGAAAGCAGATCTTAGTTTCCATGTCATAAAAATATTTCTCTCTAGTATTTTGTCCTGACAGCTCAAACAAATATAATATGAGAATACTACCTGTGGCTTATTTTTTCTTCATTGGGTTTCTAATGCTGAATTTATAATCTTCTCTAACTTTGTGTGACCACACATATTTAAAATTCCTGTATCAATTTGATTCACTGTCACATTTCCTTCTGTGTAGAAAAGGAAGTTACAGACCTCAAATGGCTTTTACATTGTCTGTGTGATAAGTGCACTGTACATATGGAATATCAGATGCCTCCTTTCAAGGCTGCTCTTGACATTGCTGATGTTAATGACTCTTCCATTTGGGAATATTTCCATTCTGTACCAAAAACCTATCGAAGGGGTGAGGGGAAGTGGTGAAAATGGGCACGACACAGATGCCAGCAAGTTTCCTAGTTGGTTATGATCACCACATCATTCCAAAAAGGATGACTGGGGTTGGAGTGATGAGGAGCCGGGGGGCAAGGGGGGAGGAATAAAATAAATTTGGCAGACCCAGGCTTAGAAGAAAAACAATACTTTCACCGAATTTAGCCTCTGCTCTCTGTCATAGAAAATTATAACAAGTACAAGAGAATTGCATTCAATTTTGGTCAAGTATTATTCTTGGAATATGCATTAGGCAGGATTGGCCTCATTAGGAGGGCACTTTTTCAGCAGCTATGTAGTGGTTCACGAAGCATGCAGACTCCTGAGAGGGTGTGATTCAAAGTTTAATGAGCTTACTGCACCTTCCATATGATTTACATTTTAAACCAGGGCTTATACTGAAACTTTAAATGACAAGAAGTAGAGCAAAACACATGTATGCATAATCATGCAATAACAGTACCCAAATTGCCACAGACTATTGATGACAAACATGGACCTGCCTACTGACACCATAGCTTGAGTGTTGGGCATCTAGTTATCCCCTTTCTCATAAGTCAACAGTTTCCACTGAACCTACAAATGCATTGGATGCCCATACCAGTCTACACCGAGGCACATGGTTTTATTTTGCTTCCCTATTTATAATCTTTATTTTGAAAACAATAATTATGGTTTGGATTTACCAGTGGGCTGAGTTTTACACATGTAAAAGCTCATAATATATACATTTTTTTCTGGAGGCTCTTAAGTTGTTTTTAGCTATATTATCTGATTTGCATCATCCCATCAGTATCAATGAGGCACAGCATACATTTCCAAACATCTGTAATAGATGAGGAAATGAAGGGAGATTAATTAGCTTGCTCAAGCCAACAGTAAAATTTTAGGGGTGTTTGATTGAGTTAAAACTGGGCTAAAAAGTAGCTTTAACTCAAAGAGGCACGGAGAAAAATCTCACTTTTAACCCAGACCAGAAAGACTGAGCAAATTAAACCTTTAATGTACCTTGTATCTTGAAACTAATGTCACCTCAGAAATCTGGCAACTCAGAGGGGAGAAGCGAAGAGCTCAGAAAATATCAAATTAGTTTACCTGGAAGAGGTGATCTGGGGAGGACTTGGGGGCCCTCACAGAAGAGCAAACTTACTTCCAGCTGGTTTGGGTTTCTCCCTAAAAAATGGTGTTGCTCTTTATTTCTACAAGGTCAACAAAGAAACGCTTATGTTAGGTGCTGCCGAAACTGTTTACGTTTTCAAAACTGGTGCTGATTCCAGCCCTGGCGCCGAGGGACTTTTTTGATGACTCCTCACAGGAAAAAGATTGACCTCGTTGAAACCACTTGAGCTTGGTCCAGATCTGAGGGGTGGATGTGAGCTTACTTAAAGCTCTTCGGGTCTCTCTGAGATAGGAGAGAGAGTATCAATGCAGCTCAGTTACGGGACTGGCGCTGTCTTCCAGTTCAGTCTTTCTCACAGGCTTCTAGCATTCTTGCTTCTGGCCTCAGCCAGGAAGCACCCAGGTGTGTGTAACTCAGGATGCCCATTAAAATCTAGGAACTGTTTCAGACCTCACATGTTAGGTTCAATTGTATTTTGGCAATTGGGTTTCAAGCAGGTTCTTATTTCCTTTGAACCAGGACATCCAGCTCCTATTTTTCATCAGGGAATCTCGGTTAACTTTGATTTTTTAATGCTTAGATACCCAACTCGCTAAACCCAGCCAGCCTGCCTCAGTGCCTTGCTATTTTATTCCATATAAGGCCTTGAAATGCACTCACCTTACTCAGGGAAAATCCTCCTGGGATGGGGAGTTGCCAGCACATTCGAAATGTGATCTAAAGTCGCTCTGCTTGAGGTTGGTCATATCCAGGTTAGACGATATCAGGTAGAAATGAGAAAAATACATTATCTCACAGCACTTATCAGACCATCTTTTTGCAAGACGTTTTCTTGTTTAGTTTTTTTTTTTTTTTTTTTTAGTTCATTTCTTGGTTTTTCTGGAAAAAATGTTGCAGTTATGTTGCTCACGCAGCCAAAAATCTGCACTTAATTGGGCACATAAAAAAATAGCAGACAGGAAGTCTATTTCCTCACAGAGAGATATTGTGGTTTATGGACTCTGCTTTCGTACTGCAAAGCCAGTGCATTATTTTACTTTTTAGTACACTCCTGGTAAGCTGTCCCTGGCAAGCCAGACACTGTGCCAGTGCCCACCAGAATCAGGATCAGCCCAGGTAGAAGTACTTGATTACAACCTATTAGTTTAATCTGGGCTTGATTTTTGAATCAATCTTACGTTCTTGAATTTTTCTGGATGCTAGAAAAATAGGGAGTATAACATTTGTGTATGCGCGGAGAAAGTTATCCATATTCACGAGAGAGACCAGCCGCATCCCACAAGTAGGGCTGCACTCACTCTCCCTGGGTTCTGCGAAAACATTTAACTTGTTGCCAGTGTAACTTACTCTGTGCACACCCTGCGTTCATTCCCCCAGGGGGGCCAGGGACTCTCCTGAGGGCTATCAAGTTACAAAGGGGAAGGAAGTCTTTATCAAAAGATTGAAGATGCTTATTTTTCCAGGGGTCTTTCCATCTCTTTAGCTCTTTTACATTCTTCCTTTATTCATTTATACCCCCTGTCTTTGAGTCATAATAATTAAATCCCCAAGAATGCAAACTCAGAGGTTGAGAGTCCAGCTTCCCATATCAAGCTCAATTCCATGATTCCCCCCACCACCCCTATCCCCAAGAACATGAAACTTCCAGTGGCATATACAGGACTAAAACTCAATTCTTCCCTGGCACTTTCTGTGTGAATGGAAAAACAAAAATGAAACTACTGTTCTCCTGTCACCTGGTTGGAGTTGGAAGACTGGGTCCATTTGGTTCTAGGCCCTTCCTATCTGCTTGTCTTGGGCACAGTGCCTCCTAATTTGAAATGATTCTATAAGCCTCCGATTTTTCCTAGGGCATGTGAGAAACTGCCATTTGTTTTTAGCAACCTAGTGTCATAAAGTTAGTGTGAGCCTAATCCCACTTAAAAGTTAAATGAGAGCTTTCGTGTAATTGCTTTGCCTTTTAATTCAGACTAAGCCACAGGTAATCAAGCCTTTCCCTAATACCCTGGGCTTTATAGAAACTAAAACCCATCCGGTTTATATGGGTATCACCAGCCTCAAACTGGAATTCTCTAAAGCTCAGTCAGTTCAATGTATGGAGGGGATTTATGTCACATCAGTGTTTTTGCGTGGCCCTTCTTCTGGACTGATTCTGATACTTTGGCGACCAGAGGCGATAACACTTAGGGTCTTTCTCTAGTTGCTGCCCAATCCAGACTCTGGGTTGGGAGCTTGATCAAGAGGATCAGAGAGCTTAGACTCTGTCTCAGTTTCTCAAACATGTCTCTGATTCTTTGGCTCAGCTTTCAAAGGGATAAAACCTAACAGGAAACAAACTATTGCATATGGTCATGCCTGGCTGTATTTTGATTTGGGAAACAACTCCCTTCCTTTGGTTGTTAAACAGGGAAACCGTGTATGGGGCTGAATGGCTCCGCTGCTGATTAGGGGACTTAGAGGTGAGGGGGGGTGCTCTTTTATTTCTACAGGAACGACTGTTCTGGGTTTTCTTGGTGCTGGCTTGGTACCAACCACCTCATACAGAAAGGGAAATATAATGATCATTATTGTCATTTATTCTGAAGTTTCTATTAGGCATCAGGGCTGGTTCCGAGTCATCTATATTACCTTATTTTACCTTGTAAGGTAGGTTTTGTTATCATTATTTTGTAGGTGGCGGGGGGAAATCAAGTTTTTGCACCCTCAAGATAAAGTTCAAACCTCTTATCAGGAAGAATCAGGAAAGTATAGTTAGTGGTCAAGGGTGCAAACTGTACCGCTAGGCTGCCTGGCTTTGAAGGCCGGTCGGCCACTTCCTAGTAGTACTAACTTAGTTCCTTACATTTCCTGTGCCTCAGCATCTGCAAACAGAGACAGGACTTTATGTGATTGTTAGAGAGTTTAACATTTAGTAAATTTAAAATTCTCAGAGCCGTGCCTGGCACATAATTATAAATGTTAGCTAATGTTGCTTATTTCTATTACTATTATTATTAGCAACAGAATGTCAAATGAGACTATTTTCTCAGGTTTCAGCTAAAGACTCAGATTTGGGAACATTGGATGGTAAGCATCCCACATTGTAAAGAGGAGCTGCTGGATACATTTCTGCTGGGTTTACTGAAATGTGGCTGAGTAGTCCTTATTCCATTACCCCCTACCACTAATACGGAGAAAAGACTAGAAATTCAAGAACCCTTCAAAGTAGAGCATTCACAGGACTAATATATTTTTAATCTAGTGGGTAGTGCTGTGGTGTTTCTCCAAGACAAATAATTGACTCTAAACATTGTGAGGTCCCTGAGAGGAGACTGGGATGGCCTCCTCACCTGCAGTCTTACTGTGCCGGGGCATCTGTAGGCTGTGCTGGCGTTGTCCCTGGAGCAGAGAGAGGACTGTGAGAAGTCTGACTGCCTGGTGACCAGAGAGCTTCGTGCTTGCCTCTTCCCCAGTGGATTCTTTAGGAGAAGGCTCTAGTGTTATGGTGAAGAAAGAGAATGGCACAGCGCGCACTCCCATTGTTTCCTGTGGTGAGGGCGTGTGAACTTCCTGTGGATCAGGTGGGTGACTTGCAAGCCAGGTAGGCTTGGGCCACCTTAAGATAGCTGGTCTAGAGGGAGGACTGTCAATAGTGGGAGACAGGAGGTATATGGGCAAGGTCAAGGTAGGCTGGGCAGCTTATTAGTCATGTGAACTGTGGTTTGTGGAGTCTCCTGAAGAACCTACGATGCTACCCTGTGAGAGAGCCAGTCAGCACTAGTATTCACTTGGTATGAACTACAACAGCAGGACCAGTTAGGTTAAAGCATGAACTTTTATCTGGCTTTCTCTGTACTCTTCTCCCTCTTCTCTGACCCTGAGAAGAGAAGAGCTAAAGAGGGAAAGAAAAGATCATGATACTTTATCCAATGCATATCCCTTATCAAAAAATGAGTCCTAATTCATGAAATTACACAGCTCTTTTGGCTACAAGTAACCTAAATGCTATGGACTCTGCTTGAAATGTTATTAAAAAGCAGGGAAGGGGTATTCAACAGAATGTGTTTGAATTCTTAAAGCGAACAATTAAATGTGTTTAGTAAGTTGACCAAGACTACACAGCTTAAATGACAGAGTTTGGAAGTAAATCTATGTCTGATTTCCAAAGCCATGGGGGTTTTTACTATCAGGAATTTTTCCTGAAATTTTATGGTGAAATTAACCAGAATAATTCTGCTAAAATGTATTACAACTCTTGTAAAAGACTTGCTAAATTTGCATAACATATTCAAAATAAAAAGCCTCTTAACATTTATACATGGTATCTTAAGGAGGACTATCTAATCATAGAATAAGTATTAGAAGGACAGAAGAATGACATATATATCTTATACATATATATGTGTGTATGTATGTGTATATATTCATATCTATCCTATCTAATAAAAGAGTAATATGCAAATTAGTCATCACTCCATGAAAAAGATGGCTGCACCCATAGCCACAAGATGGTGGCTCCCAGTCCGCCTCAGATCCACAACTGAAGTAGCCAGGCCTGTTAGCCAGGCAGGTGGTGGGGGAAGCAGAGGGGGCCGAGGGGCAGAGCCAGCAATCGCAGGGACCTGGGAAGGGGTGGAGCCAGTGATCCAGAGGTTTGAAGGTCTTCTGCCCAGGCCTGCAGCCTTGGGCAGAGACTGCAGGCCTGGCAAGAGGCAGAGCCTGTGATCACAGGGAGTTGGGTGTCTTCTGCCCAGATCTGCAGCCTTGGGCAGAGAATGCAGGCCTGGGAAGGGGTGGAGCCAGCAATTGCAGAAACCTGGGAAGGGGTAGAGCTGGCGATTGCAGGGTTTAGGGGTCTTCTGCCCAGGCCTGCATCCTCAGCCAGAGCTTACAGGCCTGTGCAGGAGTGGAGCTGGGATTGGAGGGGCAGGGGTGGAGCCGGTGATTGGAGTGAACTACAAAGGAAACACCTTTTCTGACCATTCATTGGCTAAGCTCCCTGTATGCCACTGGTAATATTCTTAGTAACTTGGGTAATAAGAATCCAAAAAGGCAATCTAGGGTTTTTTCACCACACTCCTGGAGAAAAAAAATGAAGGTCCACTACTGGAGGGCTAAGAAATGTCATATCCTGCCCTAGCTGGTTTGGCTCAGTGCATAATGCCTCAGCTTGCTGTTTCTGGGTTCAATTCTGACCAAGGGCATGTACCTAGGTTGCAGGCTCCTCCCTGGCTAGGGCCCAGGTCAGGGCATATGCAGGAGGTAACCACTCAAAGTGTTCCTCTCACTTTGATGTTTCTCTCTGTTTTTCCCTTCTCTTCCACATTCTCTAAAAATCAATGGAAACATATCCTCAGGTGAGGAAAGAAAGAAAGAAAGAAGAAAGAAAGAAAGAAAGATCGGTCATATCCTATGAAAGACACATCTTGAAAATGCCTAAAGAAAGTTGTCATTTTTTCATGGTGAAGGAACTGGAGTCCATGTTGATGAAAACACCTTGGTGGCAGCAGTGACTGGCAGTGGCTGCAGCAGCGGGGTGATGGGGCTGGTGGCTTCCCCTAATTAGCCTGGTCACCTCCCACAAAGGAAAGTCAGACTGTGGCTTAGGCCCACTCCCCAAGGGAAGCAGGGAGTGGACCTAAGCCATCAGTAGGACACCCCCTGAGGGCTCTTAGTATGTGAGAGAGGGCACTGAGGAAACACCTCCATGCACGAGTTTTGTGCACCAGGCCCCTAGTCTAATCTAATAAAAGAATGATGTGCAAATTAACCATCACTCCAAGACACCTAAGCCACACCCATCAGCCAAGTCACGCCCCCAGCCAATCAGAGCAGCTGTATGCAAATTAACCCAGCCAAGATGCAACTGCCTGCCTAGGCTGGCTGGGCCTCTCTGCTCATGGCAACAATGTTCCAATTATGGAAGCCATGGAGCCGAAGCAAACAGGAGGCTTCATTACCAGCCTAGGCCTCTGCTGAAGGTAACAAAGTTTCAATTATAGAAGATAAATAAACCCCAGAAACCTGATTTTAGCCAGCTTTGCTGGGATGTTGGGTCAATGGGAGCTGTGGGCACCTGAAAACGGCCCTCAGCCCCTCACCCAGGCTGACCAGCCATGCCAACAGGTGGACATCCCCCGAGGGGTCCCAGACTGTGAGAGGGCACAGGCCGGGCTGAGGGACTCCCTGAGTGCACAAATTTCTGTGCACCAGGCCCCTAGTCTAAACTAATAAAAGCGAAATAGTAAAATTAACCGTTTCTTCGGGACGGGTAAGCCACGCCCACCAGCGAATCAGAGTGGCTGTATGCAAATTAGCCCAGCCAAGATGGTGTCCGCTGCCCGCATCTGTTGCCTTCCTGCAGGCCACACGGGTGGGGGGGCCGAAGGAGCAACCGCCCGCAGCACCACACCTCCAGACAGAAAGCAGCTTGGAAGTAGGTCCGTGATCGCGGGGGCTCGGGCACAGACGCCTCCGTGAGTGCCTGAGCCCCCACGATCGATTTCAGGCTGCAGGGCAGCCCAGGCCCCCAGGCTGCCCTGCAGCTGGAAGTAGATCCGTGATCACGGGGGCTCGGGCACAGAGGCGTGTGTGCCCGTGCTCCCACAATGGATTTCAGGCGGCAGGGCAGCTGGGGCCTGGGGGAGCAAGCCAGCACAGGCCCCCAGGCTGTCCTGCAGTCTGGAAGTAGGTCCATGATCACCGGGCACCGGTACACATGGCTCTGTGAGTGCCCGAGCCCCCGCGATCGATTTCAGGCTGCAGGGCAGCCCAGGCCCCCAGGCTGCCTGCAGCTGGAAGTAGATCTGTGATCGTGGGGGCTCCGGCACGGAGGCATGTGTCCCTGTGCTCCCGCGATCGATTTCAGGCGGCAGGGCAGCCAGGGCCTGGCGGAGCAAGCCAGCCCAGGCCCCAAGGCTGCCCTGCAGCCTGGAAGTAGATCTATGATGGGGTGGGGGCATGGGCACTCAGGGAGGGATAGCCTCCTTAAGTGCCCGTGCCTCCCCAACCCCCCCATGGATTCCAGGTGGCTGGGCAGCCTGGCAGGGGTGGGGGGGAGGCAGAAGATCTGAGCCAGCTCCACCCCTGAGGCTGAGGCCTGGAAATCAGTGGGGGGCACACAGCACACAGGGAGGTGTGCCCTCCATGTATGCTGTGTGCCCCAATGGATTCCAGGGTCCCAAACTGTGAGAGAGCACAGGCAGGGATTAAGTACCCCCCCAACCCCTTCCGAGTGCACAAATTTTTGTGCACCGGGCCCCTAGTATATATATAAAAGCCTAAACGACCATCTGACTGTCCAACTGATAACTACAAACCACAATGACCACTAGGGGCAGACACTCAACACAGGAGATACCGAGCTACAGTGACTTGGCAGCTGTGCTTCTCGCTTCTTGGGTGACACACTAGGGACCAGAGAGGAAGGAACCTGATTCTAGGGTGCATCACCTGAGAACTGCCCTCTCACAATCTAAGACCTTGGGAGATGTCAGAGAGCTGGTTTCCACCTGATCTCCACAGGCCAGGCTGAGGGAACCCACCGTGTACTGGGCTTCTAGTACATTTATAAAAACTATGAAATAAAAACAATAGAGATATGGAGGTCATCTAGTGCAACTTGTTCACTTTATTTATTTTAAATTTTATTGGGGTGACAGTAGTCTACATGAACATGTAGGTTACTTTTTACATTTTAAATTATATTGGGGTAACTTGTTCATGTTAAAGATGAAGAAACTAGACCTATAGAGGTGAAGCTGTTTCTTTAAATTCTCAAGAGATTTGGTAATTTTCTTTATTCCAGGTCAGTTACTTCCCTGATTCCCGGAGTTTAGGTGCTGGGCAGAGCCAGAGGAGACACATTTCTGGGCAAGAAACCATAAAAGAACCCCTTTTTAAAATTCTGCGTGTGATCTCTGTACCCTCATGTGGTCATGTGGACAAGTTCCTGAGAGGACATCATTTATTTGGAGGCTTAGTGGAAGGAGGCAGGCTTTGCTGAAGAGGTAGACTGAGTGAGTGATAATTCTTGACTCTTTTAGGCTAAGAGCTGACATGTGCTTGTGAGCTTAAGGACAGCTTGGAAGATCGTGGCCCTACCACCAGAAGCTGACACTGTGGTTGGAATTAAGTGGATCAACCACAAGCACACTTTTGCAGATGAGTGGGCAATGATTTAACACCCCTGTCAGTGTTGGGCAGAAAAGTGAGAGAGAGTGTCCACTATACATGTACCTTTCCTGTGGGAATCTTAAGTGACTGATATCCTTATAAAGACCAGAACCCTCAGTCTTAAAATCTATATAAAGACTAAAGTCTTTGCTGTGATTGCTCACACATGGAACTGATATAGACAAATGGCCAGTAAGGCATTCTCATAATTATAAAGGAACTAGGGGCCTGGTGCACAAAAATTTGTGCACTCAGGAGGTCCATCAGCCCGACCTGTGCCTCTCGCAGTCTGGGACCCCTCTGGGGATGTCCACCTGCTGGTGTGCCTGGTCAGCCTGGGTGAGGGGCTGATGGCTGTTTGCAGGCTGGCCAAGCCCCCCAGTGTACATCCTCACCCCATTGGGGTGTGGCCAGCCTGGGTGATGGGTTGAGGGGTGCTTTCAGGCTTTCAGGCTGCCCACAGCTCCCATTGACCCAATGTCCCAGCAAGGCTGCCTGGAAGCAGGTTTCTGGGGTTTGTTTATCTTCTATAATTGATACACTGTTCCTGTAAGCCAAGGCCTAGGCAAGTATCAAAACCTCCTCTCTGCTTCAACTCTGGCTTCTATAATGAAATAATGTTTCCCTTAGAAGTCAGGCCTGGCCTGCTGTTTGCTTCAGCTCCCGAGGCTTCTATCATTGAGACATTGTTGCAAATATGTTGTTCCCTGGAGCAGAGAGAAGCCCAGGCGGCCTGCAAACAGTTTCACTCCTGCTGCAGCAGAAACTGCCTGTTTACTCAGCTCCTTGAGTGCCGGCCTCCATGTTGGCTGGGTTAATTTGCATACAGTCACTCTGATTGGCGGGTGGGCGTGGCTTAGGCATCCCGAATTGATGCTCAATTTGCATATTGCACTTTTATTATATAGGATTTTATTGCTAAAGAAGCCAGGAAACCCATCTGCCAAAACGTGTGACAAATCAACTCAATTACTGTATCTATAAATCTATATCAGCAAGAAGCAGAATGTGGAAGTTGTGGTGGCCCCAAAAAAGTAATATTCTTCAGTGTCTGCTTCTGATGTGGCTGTGGAAGACAGTAGACCAAAAAAAGTCCTCTCAGAGAGCTAAAGCCACTGACAGATGGGCTGACACAAGGACTCACACTACTGGCAGGGTGGGAGTTTCTACAGTTCCTCTCCAACACTACTGACCATTCTGATAGATTGGTGACAGCTGTGTTTCCTCTTTTCCCTTTTCTGATGGGATTTTTTTGTTTTTCTGTTCCTGCTCCTTCATTTAAATTGGATCTTCATGGGAAGATTGTTTGTTAGTAGGTCACATCACAAAGAACCACATTGGAAATGATGTGGAAGGCTGATCCCACCCAGAGCATCCTTGACCTTGACCCAGGTATAGGAACAGGATGGGATTTGGAACTGGATTCCTTGGGAAGGGAAAGAGCATATTCTCTATGGAGAATGAGTAATATAAACACAGCCCAAGGGATGAAATGTGGCCAAGACTATTAGCTGTCCCTCCCTCAATATCTGTTTTCTATTTCTCCTTGATTTTAGGTGGGCACAAGGACTCTCAGAATAAAAATATTTCCCATGCTCCCTTGTAGATGGCTGGCTATGTAAAGTTCCACCTAATGGATTACACACAGAAGTGAAGAACATAACTTATTATTCATGTCTCCCTTAGTTGAGGGGACATGTTCTTCCTCTCTTCTCCAACCCATTGCTTGGAAATTGGATGTGGTGAGGAACTACCCAAGACCTTGCAGATAAAGGTACCCCAATAGCAGCAGACTATAAGACAGAAGGATTGCATCCCTGAAGAATCTTGGACTACCTGCCTTTGGACAGTTATATGAGGAAGAATTTTTTTATCTATTTAATGCAACAATCTATGTTGGGCCTCTCTTACTACATATAGCCAAACCTTAATCTCACTCATTCTGTTGTTAATATAATCTTTAATACATACTGTCAGGAACTTTACAATCCAGACCCTTCTTTCAATCCCTAAACATTATGATCAGCTACCTCGCCCAGCCAGTGTGGCTCAATGGTTTAGAATTGACCCATGAACCAGGAGGTCATTATTTGATTATGAAGGTCAGGGCAAAGCCTGGTTGTGGGCAGAGCAGGCAGGAAGTAGCTGATCAATGATTCTCTCTCATCACTGATGTTTCTATCTCTCCCCCTCACCTTTCCTCATTCTGAAACCCATAAAAACATACTTTAAAAAAAGATCAGCTACCTATACCTTTTGGGTGAAACTGTGTAGTGGTAAAAAAGAAACTTTAAGAGGTGAGGGACCTTGCCTATCTTGTTCACTTCTGTATTTCTGGTACTTAGTAACCACTCAGTCTTTGTTCCTTTGCTCAATGCTAGTAACTAGTTATGTAATTATAAAATTCAGAAACGTTTATTAAGTACCCAGTATCTGTAAGATTCTATGCCTAGAAACAATAATCAAACACTTATTGAGTACTAGGCATCATTCCAAGTGTTTTACATATACAGTATTTATGAATTTGATCCTCACCGTGAACTATGAAGAAGGTTCTATTATCATCGCCATTGCACATATGAGGAAACTAAGGTACTGAGAATGTAAGTGACTTTCTAAGGTCGCACAGACAATAAAAGGACGATCTGGGACTAGAATGCTGGCAGTTTGCCCTAGAGTCTCTCCTCCTAAGCATAGCACTTTACTGCCTTCCCAAAGAGTACTAGGCATCATTCTTCCCATTACTCCGCCAATCAAACCTCAAAAGACCACATTCTCTCTCTAATGCATGTTCTGGAAAAATAA
The DNA here is from genome assembly GCA_004026665.1 of Murina feae. Taxonomy (NCBI): domain Eukaryota; kingdom Metazoa; phylum Chordata; class Mammalia; order Chiroptera; family Vespertilionidae; genus Murina; species Murina feae. The sequence continues at coordinate 20,182 of PVJC01003665.1, read as the reverse complement.
AGTTCATATGTGAACATTACGAAGCCCATTTTAGAAAAAAAAGTATTATGGGTTTTGTTCAAATAGCAATTATTTTGTCAGATAGTAATAGAACTTCTCCCCACCCCCAAACTAATTGTAATGCAATAGTATTAACTTCCTAGTACACAAACTTATTTTCTAATTCTACAAACCAGACAATTTAATTTCCTGGTCTTTAAAAAAAGCCATTTTTAGAATCTTTACTAATTGCTTAATAATACTGTTGGCAAAAAATAGGACATCACTTTTTCCTTGAATAACTACTGTTTACACAAACTAAGTAGAGGAATATTGTCTCATCCAGAAATAATTGTACAAAATGATATAAAAAGGCATGTACAAAATGATTGCTTTTAAAAAATACATTTAAAATGATTTTTAAAAAGATAAATATAGTTATTCAGAGAATAACTCTCACATGAAAGACTATCTGCTAAATATGAAACAGCTTGTAAGACAGATCAAATAGAAAGGAAGTAGAAGACACAATCAATGCTTATATTCAGAATGTTTCAAACCAACTGGTTGGTTTCCATTGTGTAAATGCTCTCACCGTGGTCATTTTCAAGCTATAGGGGCAAAGTTAGTGAACATGGAATTGGGAAGAGATGTGCACAGTCTGCTCTCTGGAGCCCAGATGAGCAGACTCTATCACACCACTGGCTCATGAGTCAACCAAATACACTCCAGGTATAGACACAAGTGTCTACTCTGTGTCTGGTGTTATGCTAGAGTGTTCAGGACAGTGAGGTGAGAATGTCTTGTGCAAGTTCAGAGAAGCTTCTCCTGAGCAGAGGGATGTGGAAGGAAAGGAAAGCAGTCTAGGAACTTAGGAAGACAAGGTGAGCATACACAAGACATTGCAAGTGTCAGAGAGCATCATTAGTAGTGACAATTGCACATTTTAGGTGCCCCATCATATGCACTGTAGTCCAAGATGAATATAAAATTTATGCTGCGCTCCCTTCTGCATCGAAATGCCAACCGTGTTTGCCGTTAAAAATAAAATGCAGCCCTAACTGGTTTGGCTCAGTGGATAGAGCGTCAGCCTGCTGACTGAAGAGTCCCAGGTTCTATTCCGGTCAAGGGCATGTACCTTGGTTGCAGGCACATCCCCAGTAGGGAGTGTGCAGGAGGCAGCTGATTGATGTTTCTCTCTCATCGATGTTTCTAACTCTCTATCCCTCTCCCTTCTTCAATAAAATATATATTAAAAAATGCATAATTTTTAGATTTTATAGGTTTCTGTTTTAATTAGTCTATTTGCCCTTTCATTTTTACAACTGTGTTACTATTTGTTTCATCTACCTTCACCCACTCCAAAGATGACAGAACTGATTGTAAGAAACTTCTTGATCTGGTTTAGAGGAATAAAATCTAGATCCCTATGGACTGTACTTGGGAGTGGCCATGTGAGTTACTCCTGGCACACTGCAGTCATATGTTCTGTCTCCAATGTGAGAACTGAGGTAGAGACTACTGAAAGACTCAAAAGGATGACAATTGTGATTTGCAAAATGTCTTCAGAGATTGTTTAAACATTATATTTGGATTTATGTATAGAAGCAAATACTACACTTAATTTAGTGATGTAGTTCTTTTGTGTGCAGCTAACCAGAAAGGAGTAGTACATCATAGCTGTCCCTGTATATGAGGATCCTGAGGTGTCCCTCCAATCTCTATCTTCTCCATTTCTACAGCATTTCCTTCTGTCTCTGTAGACAAGGATGATGAGAAAATGAAAATAACAGCGGCCAACAACCTACCTCCTTATTAAAACAAGACTCAGAACCCCTCTGCCCCTAACTTTTCAGTTAGCCTGATGTCAGCAGCTCATGGTATCGGTCACTACGGCCTTTGAAATAGTTTCCATGCTCTCATGGAAGGGAGTGTCCAGAACTACTGGACTCTGTTGCCTCTGCACCAGTCTATCTGATGTTTTGAAAATGCAATAGTACTCTTAGGGACAGACTTGCAGGGGAGGAGTGAAAACCAGAGAGAAAGAATAGAAGCTGCTTGATCAGCCTCCTTCCACCTGAGAATTTTCTTCCAAAATTAATCTTGGAGATATGTAGACACAGCGTCATTTAAAGATAGCTACCGGCACCATCACATTATCCAACCAATAGGGGCCTTCAACTCTTTACCATTATCTCAATAGAAAAGTGAATGAATTTCTTTTCTTCTCAGTTCATTAGAGACAATATCAAACTTTTTAAAGAAGGACTTGGGGCTGAGCCAATGTGGCTCAGCGGTTGAGCATTGACCTATGGACCAGAAGGTCATGGTTCAATTCTCGGTAAGGGCACATACCTGGGACATGCCACATTGGAGGCAGCCAATCAATGATTCTGTCATCATTGATGTTTCTCTCTCTCTCCCCCTCTCCCTTCCTCTCTGAAATAAATAAAAACATATTTTTTTTAAAAAAAGAAGTACTTGCATAATAACCTTTTGCTTACCTAATAGAAGATCTATTAGAAAGTTTATAATTCATTGAAATGTGAGTGTACCGGTAGAGATTTCTTACTGAAACATTACATCAGCTTCACTTTCATTTGGATGTAACATCCAACGGGGGCACTCAGGCTTTAGCTCCTTTTTTTAACTTGACTTTACCAGCAGTTTGGACACTAGACAACCTTTCACACACCAGTGTGATGAGGGAGTTTCCAGCTGTCCCCACTGCATTTGGATTGGGTGAGCTCCTTCCTCCTGCAGCTCTTGCTTAGTCTTCCTCTTCTCTAGCCTTAAACTCCCAGCTGGTTACCTCTGTGCCAAGATCCCCTGCACTTTTACCTTCCTTCTTCTCAGGGGTCTGTGAGAGCTTCTGGGTGCAGAAGGAGTTTCTGGATCTTGCCCCAAAGATTTCTCTTCTAGGCTTTCATCTACTCTTACTCATACCGGGAATCTTCACTTTGCTATCTCCTGTCAACCCTTATCTCCAACAAAAGATGCCTTTTTCTCTCTCTTAAAACCATTTATAATTTACTTGGAGGAATAAAACTTCTGATATAAAAATACAGAAAACATTTGTGAAAGAAGCAAATAGCAGATGTGGTGAGTTGCTTATTAAACTAAAGAGCAATCCTATAGTGCCCTTTTCTATAGCCGGAGGTCTAAAAGGTACATTCTGGAACCACAGTAGCTACACAGGAAAGTTCTTATTCTTTTTAGTGTGTCTTCAGCCACTCAGCGATCCTATGAGAAAGATACTCTAGATATAGTTTTACAGATGAGAAAACTGAGGTACAAAGAGGCTGAGTGACTTGTTCAAAATTAGATGGACTCTTAATTCTGGAAAATGTTTTTGCCTTTAAAGGGTTCTTCTTATTACTGACTTTGTCTACGTACTATGTATATTATCTTAGGTCTAGTCACAGATTTGTTAACCAGGCTACTTCTATTCTTGAGCCAAGTCAATCTATCTGGAACTAGTCTCTTTACCACTTAAGTGGTCTTAAAGGATGACACTATTTTTTTATTTTTTTATTACATAAAGTATTACAAAGATTTGTACATATATCTCTTTTTTCCCCCTGCCCTTCCCCCAGCCTCCCCTACCCCCCAGTGTTTTGTGTCCATTGGTTATGCTTAAATGCATGCATAAAAGTCCTTTGGTTGATCTATTACCCCCACACACACACACACCCTCCCTATCCTTATTGCTATAATTTGACAGTCTGTTTGATGCTGCTCTGCCTCTATATCTATTTTTGTTCACCAGTTTATAATGGCTATTATTATCCATAGATGAGTGAGGACATGTGGTATTTTTCTTTCATTGACTGATTATTTCACTTAGCATTATGCTCTCCAGTTCCATCCATGAATGGATTAGAAAACTGTGGTACATCTACACAATGGAATACTATGCTGCTGTAAAAAGGATGACACTATTTTTAAGGGTCCTGATTATTTCACATAACTGTCCCTCCAGGATCAACCAAAGACCATCAACTCTACTCATCTCAAAGATGAGATGCACCCCAGGGAATCTTCTACTTAATCATCTTTATGGTCCCTATATCCAGTTTGTTTATTGTTGACCTTCAAAGCATGGGTTATCTGCTTCATTGATTATCCCAGTACCACAATCATTGTATTATTTGTCTTTTCGCTTTTTCTTTCTTATAGCAACAAGAAAATTAAACATAGATAAGAAGCCCTGGCCACTGTTGCTCAGTTGGTTGCAGTATGGTTGCCGTTAGAGCACATACTTAGGTGTTGGCTTCAATCCCTAAACGGGAGGTAGCTGGTCAGTGTTTTCTCTTCTCTTCTCTTCTCTTCTCTTCTCTTCTCTTCTCTTCTCTTCTCTTCTCTTCTCTTCTCTTCTCTTCTCTTCTCTTCTCTTCTCTTCTCCTCTCCTCTCCTCTCCTCTCCTCTCCTCTCCTCTCCTCTCCTCTCCTCTCCTCTTCTCTCTCTCTCTCTCTCTCTCTCTCTCTCTCTCTCTCTCTCTCTTTCTCTTTCCTTCTCCTTTGTTCTCACTCTAAAAAAAATCAATGAACATATCCTTGGGTGAGGATTAAAAAAATAGATAAGAAAAAGAATCTTTCACATACAATGATGGGAGTGTATTTACAGAGGTGTCACTTTCACAATGGGTGAAATAATTTCAATTTTCAAGATGTTATATTTCAAAATTTTAGTGGTTCCTTGAAAACCTAATTTGAAAATAGAGTAAATGGTTAGGTCTGAGAATCTAGCCTAGGAGAGTGCCTAATAGTTACTATCACTTAATAAATAATATGTATTTATTAAAAGATAATGATTTAAACATTTATAGTCTGAATCTATATGTATATTTTACTTTTTAAAATTTATTGGTGTGACATTGGTTGATAAAATTATATGGGTTTCAGATGTACAGTTCTATAACACATCATCGTATGTTGTATGTTCACCATCCCAAGTTATCTCCTTCATCACCATTTATCCCACTTTCCCTCTAATATCTTCCCCTACCTCCCTTCCCCTCTGGTAACCACCATACTGTTGTCTGTGTCTATGAGGTGTTTTTTTTTTCTTTATCCATTCACATTTGTCACCCAGCCCTCTAAACCCCCCTCACCCCGACAGCAGTTAGTCTGTTCTCTGTGTCTTTGATTCTGTGTCAAATTCTTTGTTAGTTTATTGTGTTTATTAGATTTCATCAGTGAAATCATATGGTACTTGTCTTTCTCTGACAGACCTATTTTACTTAGCATAATACTCACCAGGTCCATCCATGTAGTTGCAAAGGGTAAGATTTCCTTTTTTTTATAGCCAAGTAGTATTCCATTGTGTAAATGTACCACAGCTTTTTTTTATCCACTCATCTATTGTTGGACACTTAAGCTGTTTCCAAATCTTGGCTATTGTAAATAATACTGCAATAAACATAGGAGTGCATATATTCTTTCAAATTAGTGTTTTTATTTCTATTACCCTTTATTTCATTGTTTACTCTAAGTAATGTGTCTACTCACATGAGTGATCAGGAGAAGAGAAAGAAGTCAAACATTATTTTCGAGCCTGTGTTAGTCAGATGGCTATGCTGCATTGTTCAAGTGATTTTCAGTCTACTGGACTATTAAGACCCATACTCATTGATCTATTTATGGTATTTTGTTGTTGTTAATCCTTGCTCTAGGATATTTTTCCATTGATTTTTGGAAAGAGAGAAAGAAAGAGGGAAAGACAGAATCATCTACGTGAGAGAAACACATCAAATGGTTGCCTCCTGCATGAGCCCTGTCCAGGGCCCTAATTGGAGTGGAGCCTGCAACCAAGGTACATGCCCTTGACTAGAATATAACCTGGAACCCTTAGAACTACAGGCCAATGCTCTATTTACTGAGCCAAATTGGCTAGGCCTATGGTATATTAATTATAGTATTTTTCCTGGATTGTGTTGTAATTTATTACTTTTAAAATATATGAGTATTAAGTTAGAGTTTAAATATAAGCTTTGAGTAATACTATAAATTACAGATTATTTACACTTTTGTTTACTATTTGTTAGTGATAATACATGATCAGAGTCCATTGCTTTATCTTTCTAAAAATTGAAGAACTAACAATACTAAGAGGCATTTACTCTTGTACTTCGAATCAAGATCTATCCTTCCAAAGTATGAATCAGTAATTACTTGGTAAGTGTGGTGAATATAGACAAATAGAGTAATTCAAGTTGGGTGGCATAATGGTGGAATAATAGGAAAGAAAATATAGTAAGCATTTAAAAATTATAGATATTAATTTTTCCTTGCCTAAGTAATTCAAAATGGCTGTCTACACTGGAAATATTTACTTAAATATATTTCTGTAGTTACAAACGCAATTGCTGAAAAGTCTAAAAGTAACATGATTATTCTTTCAAGTAGATACTCTCTCAATTTGCTAGAAACAAGTGATGATTTATGCTGGGTAAGGAAGACGCTGATTTGATTTGCTAATGCTTATACATCTCTTTGGAGGGGAAAAGACTGAGAAAATTTTTAGTGGAATGACAAATGTACTAAACTCTTTTTTAATGGGAGTTATTGCCAGTTTCTTATGGCCTTGTTTTTCTCAATGACTGTATTTGAGAATGATTGAATTTTGCTGTATCACTCTCTTTAGTACTCATGCTACAAAAAGGTATTACAGATGAAACCATGCTATAGTCATTTTCTTCTAGCACTTGCAATAACTGGCTCTCTTTGTATCCAAGAATAAAGCATTGCTATGTCAAACATCACATCATGGTGGGTTGTATTATCATGAGACTGATGTGCATATAACATTTTTCTTTGACGTCTGTTTATGAGAGGATTTTGACCCCTGGGGAGTAAATTCATTGTCAAATCACTTGCACTTTAAACAATTTATTTCTTACCTCAGAGTATAATTTCTAGGAAAGTATAATTTCAAAGGCAAGGTTTTACATGATTATTTGAAAATTAAAATAATCTTTTTCCTCCCTGTCCCACCCCATGCTAATAGAAGAAATTGATTCTCAGAGAATTTTCAGGTCTTAGGATCACTAGTTCCTTATACCTCCTGGAACATATAGTGCTATTAGTACTATTGTTTCCATTTTGAAGAAAAGACGGGAAGGAGAGAGTTAAGAAAGATAAACAGGTGGGCAAAATATCATCCCTACAATTTATACCCTGTGTTGGTTACCACAGTAGCTTTTCTCAGACAAGCTATTATTTAATGTTTGATGTTGATAGGTTACTTCATTTAAATCTCATTTATACCTAAAATAAACTACAGAGTCATTGCTTTTATTTCGCATTTTTACATTTTAAAAAAAGAACACATTATCCATTAATCTCTAGTGGCTTCTCGGTGTATTGTACTCCTCCAAAATTGTCCACATTGGATCAGATTCTAGTTGATTTTTTGGTCCTAAAACAGTGATGTGAACATGTCAAATGACTTAGTGGTTCATCTGGCACAAGTAACTGAAAATATGAATGCTTATCTGAACTTTATCTGAACTATCCTGAGTTTTCTTGGGTCTGTAAAATTGGAACTGAAATCTCATGGAAACTGGCTTTCTCGAGAAATTTTTGGTGAGCCAGAAATACTGTGAGAGCAGCCTTTCCTGTGGTGTTTTGGCAATTTTTACTTTGGCCTTAGACTGAACCAGGAAGTTCAGAGGTGAATGAGAATAAAAAATAATGAAATGGTAACTGATCTTTTTTTTTTTTTTTTTTTTTTTGGTACTTAAGAAAGTTCAGTACAAAATTCTTTTAAGAACATGTTAAGCAGGCTTAATCACTGTAGGCCTCATAATATGTATTAAGAGAGATTTAGGATACTATTAATAATTCAGCCTATCTGTGATAAATAAGAAGGAAACTGAAGATTACCATTTTGTCTTGTTTTTCATACTGTTCTAAAACCATTGATGGAAATACAGATGCTATAGAATTATTGATCAGTATAATTAGCATATTTCCCCTGACATTAGTGAGGACATGGCGGATATCTTAATGAATCAATACTAAGTTTCTACTGTCTCTTAACTCAAATTGTTACCACTAGCTAGATTGCATTCCTATGCATTTTTATATTTACAGGTTTAGAACCCATCATTAGAGTTTACCAGAATTTTTAGCAGATGGATTATCACAGATTGTCCTGGAAATCAAATTTCTATTTGTAAGCCCAATCCATCTAAAAGATGAGTAAGTTATATTTACAGAAGCATCCCGAAGGAGAGGGGGATTCTTGTATATTCAAACCTTGGTCTATTTGTGTAACTTTAAATAGGAATTCCCTAGCCCAATGCTAGTCAACCGCACCAGATCAATGATGGTGGAGCCCATGATACTGTATTTTTCTTTCTTTCTTTCTTTCTTTCTTTCTTTCTTTCTTTCTTTCTTTCTTTCTTTCTTTCTTTCTTTCTTTCTTCCTTTCTTTCTTTCTTTCTTCATTTTTTAAAAGTCCTCATCCAAGGATATGTTTACTGATTTGAGACAGAGGAATGGAGAAAGAGAAACATTGATGTGAGAAACATCAATCGATTGCCTCTCAAACACACCCCATTCGGTGATCGAACCTATAGCCTAGGTATGTGTCCTGACTGAAATCAAATTTGCAGCCTTTGGTGAGCAGGATGATGCTCCAACCAACTGACCCAGGACATAATGCTGTCTTTTTATCAAGTTACACTGGCAATATGGATGTGTACCAAAGTTCACTTTATACAACACTTGGGTGTTGTGAGCTTTTCTCTAGATGGTAAACAGCAATTCACAATGACAAATTATCTCTATATATAAAAGGCTAATATGCAAAGTGTCCCCCCAGGAGTTTGATCACTTGCTATGATGTGTGCTGACCACCAAGGAGCAGCACAGAACAAAGGAAGGCCCCAGCTGTTAGCCAGCAGCCAGGGAAGGGAGGCCCCAGCCAACAGGCAGAAGGCCCTGATCGGCTCTGATTGCCAACCAGGCCTAGGAATTCTAGTATTTATATAAGGCTTGGCTACTTCATTTCATATATTATTATCTTCAATCCTCACCAAAACCTTTATGAGGAGGCTATTTCTGTGATACTCATTTTATGTTTGAAAGGACTGAGGCTCGGAATTTCAATAATTTTCCCAGTTTTAAGTGATGGAGTTGAAACTCAACTCCTGGTCTTTTGCTTTGAAGCTCTGGACTTTTTCCACCATCACACCAATGTACTATAGGCAGAGAAAGGAGGAACTCCTCTTCCTAGTAGATAAAAATATTAAAAAGGGATATATTGTCCAGGAAAGAGACACCATTATAAACATCAATAATACCAAGTATTTGCAGACATTTATTTTTAAATGACTTAATCATGGAAAGAAACAGAAAGGTAATTGAGACAGAGTCCACAGACATCTCCCAGGTACCTATTCCGATGTGTGAAGGCTCAATATATCCTTCCTGAGCAAGTATTAACTTGCAGTTTTTGTTTTCTTTGCTAATCTTTGCCGATTATAGTATCCAGAGTGATAATGGCTAATTCCAAAGGCTGTGTTGTCAACCACTGAGAAGTGTTCATCTGTTGTCTACCCCATTAATTCTATGTTCATTTTTATACAGAGGCTTAGACAACAAAGGGACCAGAAACCATGCTGAGTTATCCCAAAAATATATAATTCCTTCAGTATTCTAAAAAGCCAAAGTTGACAAATGTCTGAAAATTTCCCAACATTTTGATGAAATTAGTGCCCTCAAAAGATTCTTACTTCACTGTTTTTGCTGGCTATATTTTCAAAGCCTTTCACCTCCAGTGAACTAAGGACTGGACTTTGAATAAATGATGCCCTTTGGATCAGTTGTGTCTGCTCTGATTTGGGCAGGATTGGCATCGTCAGTCTGGCCTTCGTCCCAGGCATTCATTTGGAATGCAGTCACATAGACTAGGGCAGGAGCAGAGGGCATGAGGCAGTGAGGGATGGTTTCCAAGCTCAAAGACAGACCGGGGAGGAGTCCATCCTAAGGGGAAAAAAGTAAGTAGAGTTTGCATGTAACCAAAATTAAAAGCGCACAAGGTTTCTAAAAACACCAAAATGTATACAGATTGCAACAGACTGCCCTTAAGCAGGTTTAGTGAGTATAATTGGCACTCAGACAAAAGATAACCTAACCTGACACTAACTGAGCCAGTAGTTGAGGGATAATATTTTCACTAGAATGACCTCCTCTTGAACTGTTTCTGTAATTTATTTGGTGCAAACAGGCTTTCCTTCAACATCAGACATGCATGTCTTATGGCCACCCGTTTGTTTATTATAAAAACATATTTATTATAGCCAATGCAAGCAAACCCCTCCTTTCCCCTGGTGTTCGTATTCCCCTGGAGCCTCCTCAGACTGTGTACCACAGCCCTGATGATGAAGTATACGCAAGCTTGTTCCAAACCATGTCCCATGTTTTCTTTGGAATTATCTTCAAAATCTCTTGCTAAAGAGCAACTCCTAGTGTTTTATGACCTTTTACCATCATGGTGCTTATCCTTTGGATGTGAAATGGTTTTCCTTCTCTTGATGAAAATGTCAAGTGTGCCTGAGGATCCAGTCAGAAAGTATGCATTGGGCTAAATAGGAAGAACAGCTGATACAATTGAATGGACGTGTTTTAGAAAGCCACAGTGGCGTAGTAGAGATTGGTTGCTAGAATCTATGTAAAGTCCTACAATGTAATATCTGTTTCATCATCATCATTGTCATTCATATTATTATCATATATGATTTTGCCAATACTTAGATTCTGGACTGATCCTTAAAATAAAGAAGGTCTTGGGAGATACTAGGGATGACTGTTTCTATAGACGTTAATTTATTTCTGAAATACTTTCTTGAGTAGCTACTATGTGCCAGGCAGTAAACATTCCAGAAAATAATATTTCCTTTGCCAAATCCAATTATTATTTTTTCTATTTGCAATGAACAAATCCTCATCTTTTATTAGTAAAGCAAATTATTTTGTATTTATTCCCAAGTTTTTGGATGCCAACCATCTTTTAGGATGCCAAAAAAGTACAAAGGTCTAATGAGCATTTTAGCCTGCATTTATAAGCATGATAAGAAATAATGAGGACTGGTTCTCCTATTCTACTTGCCAAAGAGAATCTTGGAAAGAACTGGAATGATTCTACAGAAGAATGAACACTTCTTTAATATACATAGTAGGTCTATTGCCAGCACATAACACCTTTGTGCAAATTAGAAAAATAAAAAGGTGCCCCTTTCTCATGACACTTTACTTCAATAGTGAATCTATAATAATAAAAGCATAATATGTTAATTAGACCAGATGTCCTTCTGGATGACCTTCAGGATGAAGCCGGGGCTGCAAGGGAAGCCCAGGTCCCGGGTGCCTGCCAGTGGCCAGAGGGAAGCCGGTGCTGGCAGCTGGGGGAAGGAAGGCCTACTCTTGCATGAATTTCATTATAATTTGAATCACGACTTTTATGTCACCCTCTTAGATGTGCTCTCTTGTGGTGTAAGCAATTATACGCAGTTGTTCTCTATATAGCGGCTATTTCAGGGAGTTTGGAAGGATTGTAAACAAACTGGAACAACACACCCATATTAATGTGTATCTCCCTAATAAGAAACATCTGCTAATAATATTCTGTCACCAAATTCCAATAACCAGTTCTCTCCCAAGGTTATATTTACGTGGATACCTGTGTTTATCTCCAATATTTAAATTTAAGTTATTTTACTATCCTTTCTAACTCATCATGCTTTCCTCTTTACATTTCCATAGAATTTTCTTTTCAGTTGAAAGCTCTGCTCCTCTAATTAATTTAATTTTATCTTGCTACTTCTGGATTATATATAACCCATCCATATATCTTCCCCACTTCTTTTTAAAGATGTCCTCAAAATTAAATGGATGAGAAAGTCCATAGTTACCTGATCATGTGATAGATACTACATCATTGAACTGTATATTTGAAAACTGTATCATAAAAATTCTAGAATCCCATAATACAAATGAAAAAAAAATTATTTTCCTAACTTTATCCTGAGTGTACTTTCAGTCCTTTTTGTTATGTTCTTATATGGCAGAAAAAGCAAAGTGAATGCATAATAAATCAAAAGGTGTGTTTTATCTTTTTTTTTCTTTTTTAGTTTAACATCTAGTTAACAGAAAACTCCTCCAATGTCTACAACTTTAGGTTGCTTTCATACTCAGGTACCACCTCATGGATTTTGGTAAGGTAAAACTGAATGGGTCTCAGAATTTAGTTGATTTCAAAGTGTCTGCTTCTAAAAATATGAGTTTATTTCATGTTTATCACAACCTAAGGCCGATCTGGAATGCCCTAATTTATATAGTACTCCCACTAAACACATGAATTTTTCAATGTCTGGAAACATTTTTATAATGCCCATGTTACCCATCAGATGGCACAGTCATTTGATGAAACATGAGGAACAAAATTGGCAATAGTTCTCATTTTATTCTGAGATGTTTGGATTTGAAAGTATGGTTTGTTCATCAACTATTAATTTGTTATTTCTGTAATATGATGAGAAAGAAACTTTACCAACTGCCATCCTCCTTTTCTACCTCATCTCTATTCCCTATTTATTTATACTCAAATACTCTAGTCTGTGGTATAGCCATTCCAACACACATAACAAGAAATTGCTACCTATCAATGGTCAGTATGCATTAAACATATCTGTCCTAAGTTATTTGGAAAAAATAAATGTATGTATGTATACAGCAGGGATTACAAGAGTTTCTTCTTTCTTTCTTTTTAAAGTTTCTCTGTGCTGTGCTCCAAATCCCCCAAAGACTTTCATAGAAGAAACTTAAGAGTTGCAAGGACTTAGGACATGGCCCTAGTGGCAGAGATTCATGACATCCCAGTCACATTTTCATCAGAAGAGTTCAGCTTTTATGTGTCTAATAACTGCAACTTATATATAAGATTTCAGTTGAGGAAGATCCAACAGCTGCAACAAATGTAAAACCCACTTGCTTTGGAAATGCTTTAGCATATGTTCCTTAAGAACTTACTGTATATCTTCTCCATTCACCTTTGCTTCCACCTAAATCTGCAACTCCTCAAGGGCAGGCATGGTGTCATAATCAACTCTCTGGCTGGCGTAATGCTTCTTAAATAGACAGGTCACAATAAATGCCTTAAAATAATTTTATTAATATGCACTGAAAATAAACTATCTACCACATTTTAGATGTTTTAAATTTAAACAAGTTTTAAGAACAGTTGACATACAATATTGTATTATATTATATTATATTATATTATATTATATTATATTATATTATATTAATTTCAGGTATACAACATAGTGATTAGACATTTCTATAGTTTATGAAATTATCACCCCCATAAGTCTAGTACTCATCTGATACCATACATACTTATTGCAATAATATTGACTATATTCCCTATGCTGTACTATATATCCTTGTGACTGTTTTTAGAACTGGCTATTTATGCATCTTAAACCCTTTTTTTTTTCACCCATCACCCTAACCCCCTGGCCATCTGGCAACCATCAGTTTGTTTTCCGTATCTATGAGGTTGTTTCTGCTTTGCTCAGTCATTTATTATATGTTTTCACATATAAGTGATTTTACTTATGTAAAACAATATGGTATTTGTCTTTTTCTATCTTATTTTATGCACTTAGCATAATACCCTTTAGGTTCATCCTTGTCGTTGCAAATGGCAAGATTTCATTTTTCTTATAGCTGAGTAATATTTCATTGTGTATACATAGGGTGACCCAAAAATGTATACACGCTTTGACAGCTGATAACTCCATTTTGAAAATGAAATGTATTTTAATAAACACTGCCTTTATAATTATTTGTCTATTGATGGATACTTAGGTTGCTTCCATATCTTGACTATTGTAAATGCCCCTACAATGAACATTAGGATGTGTATGTCTTTTCAAATTAATGTTTGAGATTATTTGGATAAATACCAGAAGTGGAATTGCTGGATCATATGTAATTTTGTTTTTAATTTTTTGAGGAAACTCCATATTTTTTCCACAGTGGCTGCACCAGTTTGCATTCTCACCAACAGTGCGCTAGGATTCTCTTTTCTCCACATTCTCATCAACACTTGTTGTTTGTTGATTTATTGATGGTAGGTGTGAGTTTATTTAATATATAGGGTGGGGCAAAAGTAGGTTTACAGGTGATTATTTGGAAAATAATACAATAATTAAATAATAATACAAGAATAAACTCTGTGCTTCCCATGCACACTGTAAGCCTACTTTCCCCCCACCTTGGAATTTATAGGGGTACTGATTATACATAGACTGATTATGATTGGTCAGGGAAAAACAGGCAATCATAATTATAAAGTGAAATTTTGAAAGAAGATCAATTGTTTTAAAAAGGTTTGATGAATGCCTGACTTGCCTCCATTACATTGTCTTGATGGCATTTCACCTTCTTACTGCTTTTTGGATAAACCTAAAAGCAATAAGATTTTGAGGGACATTCATTATTACTTAATTATGCCTTGATTTCCTTTTACCTTGATCCAGGTGTTCTTATTTATATGTCATCTAAGGGATGAAGAAAATAACTATGCTTTTCATGTTTTGTCAGAAACATGGTCAGGAAAAAAATGTTCTTACACAGCAAATGCCCAGACCTGTTACAAAAAGATAAAGTGGTAGTAGTCCATTGTGTAGATGTACCACAGCTCTTTTATCCACTCATCTGCTGATGGGCACTTGGGCTGCTTCCAAATCTTAGCTATGGTAAATTGTGCTGCTATGAACATAGGGTGCATATGTCCTTTCTGTTTGGTGTTCCCAATTTCTTAGGATATATTTTTAGAAGTGGGATCACTGGGTCAAATGGGAGTACAATATTTAACTTTTTGAGGAAACTCCATACTGTTTTACACAGTGGCTGCACCAATCTGCATTCCCACCAGCAGTGTATGAGGGTTCCTTTTTCTCCACATCCTCTCCAACACTTTTCCTTTGTTGATTTGTTGATGATAGCCTTTTGGACACAGACAATAGGGTGGTGAAAGCCTGGGGTGGGGAGGCAGGGCAGGCTCCAATAGGTCAATGGAGGGAAAAAGGAGACATACAATATACTTTCAACAATAAAGATCTTAATATATAAAAACCCTGGATCCATCACATCCGCAACGACCAGGAGGCTCCACCGTTCACCAGGCTGTACATGCAGCAGGAGAGCAGGATGAACTGCTGATCAGCAGTGGCAGCGGCTGCTGCTGAGGCCCAGATAAAGAAGCAGGGTGATCAGACCCTGTTTCTCTCTCTCTCCCAGAGGTCAGCAGTTCAGCCCCTCCCAGCAGCCTGGAGAGGCTGCGGATCAGCCCTGCCTCTATGATCAAGTCCAGAGATAGGCCCACCGATGCTGACAGGCATAGAAACCGACCAATCAGAACCAAATCTGGGTGAATTGCAAAGAGCCAATGGGTGCCTAGGAGGCAGAGCTTTTGACACTGACTGAAATAGAAACCGACCAATCAGTACCAAATTGGCCTGCAGGGGAAGCAGTTGGGGTGAGATCAAGCCAGCAGGGGAGCAGTTAGGGGTGATCAGGCAGACAGAGGAAGCTAGGGGCAATCAGGCCGGCAGGGAAAGACAGTTAGGGACAAGATCAGGTTGGCAGAGGAGGGCATTTGGGGGGTGATCAGGCTGGCAGGGGAAAGCAGTTGGGGCAAAATCAGGCTGGCAGGGGAGGGCAGTTGGGGGCAACCAGGCTGGCAGGGGAGCAGTTAGGTGTTAGTCAGGCTGGCAGGGGAGCAGTTAGGGGTGATCAGGCTGGCAGGGGAGCAGTTAGGGGTGATCAGGCTGGCAGGCAGGCAAGTAGTTGAGAGGCAGCAGTCCCGGATTATGAGAGGGATGTCCAAGGGGTCCCAGATTGAAGAGGGTACAGGCTGGGCTTAGGGACAACCCCCATCTCTCCCTACCCTGGGCCTGAATTTCATGCACTGGTTCTCTAGTTTTAAAAAATAATAAAAATAAAAAATAAAAATAAAGGTAAAGTGGTAGATGGACTACTAGTCTCCAATCTGCTTAAAGCCAAGCAGAGACATGTAACTTTCTTTTACTGATGACATGTGACAGAGAGTCTCGTGGGTCCCTTCCCTGTGGAAGCTTTAAGGGACACGGTGTGCATCCCCTCCTCTCCTCTTCATGGCAGTTGTCACCAGTGCTGTGTGTCCCCCAGTGAGGCTGAGATGAGGAGCAGGCACCCAGCTGACCACCACTGGTGTGTAATGTGAGCAGGAAACACAAACAGCAACAACAAAAACAACTGGTGTTTTAAGCACAAGAGTAAGCGTGAAGAAGTGGCTTTAGGATACATTTTTTATTTTTGCATGTGCAGTCTGAGTTAAAATGTGCTATCAGACTCTTTTGTGGTCTTCCTGTGATCTGGGCCAAGTCGCTATGTACAAAAACAAACCACACTGGTTTCCAGTACCTCCCTACCCCCAAAAAATCAGAGAGTGGGGAGATAGAAGTGGTGCAACTATGGCAACAACCTTATTGTTAGAGAACAAGGGTATCTAATTTTTTAGTATCTAGGAAGTTTGAGGATGACAAGAAGAAGAGAAGCCGTGAATAGAAGGACAGGGAGACTTTCATTTAGTTGGAAGCCATACTTGCATACATTCGTTGACTATTTTGTCTTCAAGATTTGGATATAAACTTGAATCTCTCACTTTTGCTAATTTAACTTGAATTATTGAGTTTTAGAGTTTAGATTTTATGATTCATGGGGCAACTTGCTTTAATCATCAATTATCAGGGGACCTGGCCTTCAGCTCTTTCCAGCCTCCAGATTATGGGTGGGCCTGTGATGGAGAATATGTAAGTGTTCTTGGGAAGCATTAATCGCAGCCCCATTGCCTCTCCTGGAAAACTTGCCAGGAGCCCAAGGCAATATTTAGACTGTTGACATTAATTCTGTCCCTCTCCCTCTCTAAAGTGGTATACAGTAACTTCTAAGATCAAATTGTTAGACAAGCAAAAGCATTTTTAGATTTTCGATAAGTTTATCTTTCATTTTATGCCAAAGATATAAATTTACATCCAGCATTTGCTACAATCACATGGCCTTCCACAGCTACCCAAACAAGCAGCCAGAAGAAATAGGAAGTTCAATAAAACCTTATACTTCCATAAAATATAGCCTAAAGTGTGTTGTGGACTTGGGCCTTCCCCTACCAAACTGATAAACTAACATTTTATTTTTAAAAGTCTCCCATTAATCTGAATATATTGCATTCTTTAAGTAACTAAAGAAAAAGACACTTCTAACAGTTGTAGTCTTTGGTATGAAAATGTATATGAACGTATTTTTTTAATTGCCATGACATTTCTAAATAATAACTTTTCACATCGGTTTACCATTTTAAAAGAAAGCATAGCTTTTGTATAATGATCTTGATGTTAATGTGTATATTTTTGAATGAACAGTTGCAATTCATCTGTACATTATTTTCATCATGTTTTATTTTTATAAGACAGAAAATATATTCTCACAATATCACTATGATCTTTTTACTGAATATACAATTATAATTTTTTCTTAACTGTAATACTACACTAGAAGTGACAATGTAGAAAAATAATACGATAATGAAATATATGCCAGAGGTTGTAGGCAACTTTTTTTTTTATGTATTATAAGTATTAGGCACTAATTTCTAAAACTTAATTGAACACCATAAAAATAAATTGGCCCAGCTGGCATGGATCAGTGGTTGAGTGCCAACCTATGAACCAGGAGGTCATGGTTCAATTCCTGGTCAGGCACATGCCCAGGTTGTGGGCTCAATCCCCAGTACGGGACATGCAGGAAGCAGCCGATCAATGATTCTCTCTCATCATTGATGTTTCTATCTCCCTCTCCTTCTCCCTTCCTCTCTGAAATCAATACAAATATAGTTTAAAAATAAGTTGTAGATAATCATAAAGAAATGAGTGTAACTAAAGAATTATAAACAAAAGCAGTGAAGAAATTCCAAGGGAGTGTTAAAAGTTACTAGTCATAAAAACTCTTCAAAGTTTAAATATAAAATTTGCAGCTCTATAATGAGTGAAGATATTTTTATCCTCTCCTCTTAGAAATTACATAAATACCTAAGAAGAACGAGACACAAACAAACTAAAATTCATGTTCTGTGACACTAAGAGGCACCTTTGCATCTGAACCCTGACGTAGAGGAAGGCTGCCAAATCTTTTGAAGTAAAATAGGGGCATTAGAAGATGCTGAGGAGGGGCTCCAGAGACTGCACATCTAACTGAAGGCTAGCAAATCCCACCTTTTCTTTGGGACAATACAGTTAGATACGTTTTCTAATAGCAACAGCTTCCTTAGACAAGGTTCGGTGAAAAGAAGAAAGGGTAACTGAATGAGAAAATAAAAATGCAGAGATAAGCCATATTGTCAGAGGCAATCCATCGGTGAGGCAGGGCAAGAGGAGAAAGAACGCATTGTGAGAAGCCCTGAAATACCAATGTCTACCAGCTGGGGAGGAGTGACTCAGTACCATCCACAAGGCTGTATCACAAAGTCGGACTATAGTCTTGGCTCCTCCCTAACATATCACCCTGGAAATAGCTAGTTCAGGAATAAGTAGCCTCATTCAAATAGGAGTGTTTTTGTTTTTCTTAAAGAACTGTCAGAACTATCCAAATATATTATGACAAAAAAGGGGAAAATAGCAGGTAATAAACCTTCACTACATAGATATTTCTATAGAGTTGTTTAAAATATGAATAAGCCACGGCCAGTGTTGTGAAATGGTGAGAGGTTGGCCATGCACTGATGGCTCCCAGTCAAGTGCACATACCTGAGTTGCAGGTTCGATCCTCAGGCTCAGCCCAGGCACATGTGGGAGGCAACCAATCATGTGTCTCTCACATCAGTGTTTCTCTCTCTCTCTCTTTTCTTTAAAGGTTTTTTTGTTGTTGGTTTTTTAAAAATATTTTTTATTGAACCTTTACAGAGAGGAAGGGAGAGGGATAGAGAGTTAGAAACATCCATGAGAGAGAAACATCGATCAGCTGCCTCCTGCACACTACCTACTGGGGATGTGCATGCAACCAAGGTATATGCCCTTGACTGGAATCGAACCTGGGACCCTTCAGTCCGCAGGCCAGCACTCTATCCACTGAGCCAAACCAGTTAGAGCATCAGTGTTTTTCTTTCTCCCTCTTCTCCCTCTCTTCTTCTCTCCCCTTCTTCCCTCCTTCCCTTCTCCCACTCTCTCTAAGAATCAATGGAAAATATATCCTTGGGTGAGGATTAACAAAAAAGAAAAAAACTATGAACAAATTTTCCATTAATTTTTAAATGTTAAGAAGTTATTGTTTCTGTTAAGTAGGAATTCTAAGTATAGTTATGAGAATGTAGGAAAAATAAGGTGAGGCAATAGAATCTAATGAAACTTGGATTAGAAAACAAATGGAAGAGAAAACAAAACCATCACCAAAATAAAGGGCACAATGGAAGCAGCACGAAGAAGTACAGACTCTGCTAAGAACACAGTAAGGGACGTGCAGAATTGTAAAGGGGGAGGACCAGAATGGCAAGGTAAGAGATTAGAAGGATTAGAGAGAAATGGTAAACCTGAAAAACTAACATGAAAAATGCAATAGATAGAATACCAAAACTAGAAATAATGTTGTCCCCAAGAATACGATATAAACTGTGAAGAAAAACATTTATTAAAATTAAAGAGAAGTTTATACCAATAGAAGTAGTTTCAGATATGTAAATTGAAGGGCACACATAGAATGATCTGAGAAAAACTGACTTAGAACAATGAACATAGAAAGGCATTCAAGTAATTACTGGACATTAAAAATAAAGAAAATATTACTTGGGTTTCTAGTAAAAAAGATAATAAATAAGGGGAGCTACAGAGAAGTTTATAGTAAGTTTTAACTTTCAGGTTAAGCCAACCTGAACAAGTATAAAGAATTTTATATCTATCTAAATTTGTTCAGGAATGGGGAAAATAATTCTCTAGAGGAAAACTTTTAGTCAACCAAGAACTGAATTAAGAAAAAACAAAGTACTGAGATAGTTTGAGTTTATTTAACTGTTAAATACAAACTTAAAAAAATAAAAGTATATTTTTTAGGATATAAATATTTTAAAAACTGACAATGTATCAAACAGGCTATTACCA
>PVJC01003664.1:51613-68797 GCA_004026665.1 Murina feae | reverse complement strand
CTCTTGCCCTCCCCTGCATGTTGTTCTCTTTTTTGAGCTGTGACCAGGGCTGGGTGCTGCCTGCCTCCCAAACTTGCCTACTACCCATCTTCCTCCAGCCACCAGGAAGCAGGGAAAACCCCGCCTCATGGTCAGGCCAGCCTTTTCCTGCTCCTTGATCCTTGGAGGGGACCTGGGGAGCCGCCAAGCAGGCCCCCAACCCCCAAGAGCTTGCTTTCCTGCTCCCCAGTGCCCCCCCTCCAAAGGGCCTGGGGAGCCGCCAAGCAGGCCGCTGACTCTTTCCCACTCACCGGTCCCCTGCTGCCTTTCTTTCCCACTCCCTGGTGCTGCCAAGGGGTCTGGGGAGCCGCCAAGCAGGACCCTGGCCCCTGCAGCCTTGCTTTCCTGCTCCCCGGTGCCCCGCAAAGGGCCTGGGCAGCCACCAAGCAGGTCGCCGACCCCCTGCCACCTCTTTCCTGCTCCCCGGTGCCCCTCAAAGGGCCTGAGGAGCCTCCAAGCAGGCCCCCGGCCCCCACCGCCTCTTTCCAGCTCCCCAGTGCTCCGCAAAGGGCCTGGAGAGTTGCCAAGCAGGCTGCCAACCCTGCCGCCTCTTTCCCACTCATGGGTCCTAGGTCCTGCACTGTTCCACCCTGCAGCCGCTCTGTGCACTCGAGAGGTCCCTCAGCCCGGCCTCTGCCCTCTCACAGTCTGGGACCCCTCTGGGGATGTCCACCTGCTGGCGTGCCTGACCAGCCTGGGTGACAGGCTGATGGCTGTCTCCAGGCTGGCCAAGCCCCCCAGGAACGTCTCTCACCCCATTGGGTTGTGGCCAGCATGGGTGACGGGCTGATTGGTGCTTTCAGGCTTTAGGCTGCCCACAGCTCCCATTGACCCAATGTCCCAGCAAGGCTGGCTGGACGCAGGTTTCTAGAGTTTGTTTATCTTCTATAATTGATGCTGTTCCTTTAAGGTGAGGCCTCCTACTAACGAAGCCTCCTCTCTGCTTCACTTGGCGGCGTCTATAATGAAACAATGTTATTTAGTGCTCAGGCCAGGCCTGCTGTTTCCTTCAGCTCCCGAGGATTCTATGATTGTTATTTTATTGCAAACACCAAACATGTGTTTTGCTTGAGCAGGATGAGCGGAGCGGAGCTGGTGGGCCGCAGTTTCACTTTCACTCCTGCTGCAATGGAAGCTGCCGTTTACTCAGGTCCGTGAGTGGCGGCCTCCATGTTGGCTGGGCTAATTTGCATACAGTCGCTCTGATTGGCTGGTGGGTGTGGCTTACTCTGTCCTGGAGAAACGGTTAATTTCAATATTACGCTTTTATTTGTTAAGATGGCCACTCTGGGGGCTCAGAAGCCCCCAGGACACCCAGCTCTATGTGGGGACAAGGCTGTCCAGCAGCCAAGAGAATGGAAGGTATGGCCTTTAGAAACCAAGGCTGAGGAGTGCACAGAAATGGTAAAAGGCATGTGAGGGCCTGCACGGAGCTGACTTCATGAGTCCCTCTTATATCTCTGGATATGCTTGGGAGCCTTATATTTCTGACAGTCACCATTTCTTCCAGGTTTTTTTGACGCCTTTGAAATCTCATTCTCACTCATGCTTCTTACTCTGGCTACCTCTGGTTCGCCACCACTTCTGGATTAATAATGGAGAACATCGCCTCTTTCCTTGATTTCTGCAAAATAACAGTGATACAAGAAAGCTGCGTAGCCCCGCTGGTGCAGCTCAATGGTTGAGTGTAAACCTAGGAATCAAGAGGTCAGGGTTAGATTCCTGGTCAGGGCACATGTCTGGGTTTCGCACTCGATCCCCACTAGGGGGCATGCAAGAGGCAGCTGATTGATGACGCTGCTCTCTCATTGATGTCTCTCTGTTTCTCTCCCTTCCTCTCTTTCTAAAAATCAATAAAAACTTAAAAAAAAAAAAGCTGTATAGCTGACTTTTACTAAAGCTTTAGAGTTAACAGAGGGGTATGAGGCTGGCTACAACATTGGACTTTCACAATGCATGTGACATAACTAATCATAAAAGACCACTGCCTTCCACTGCCATCAGGAATATTATCTGGCTGACTTTCTCTATAATCCTGGCAGCCTCTGGTCTTGTCTGGTCTGCCACTTTTCCACCTCAAATCTCTCCTTGACACACGTAATCCGTCAGTTCTTGCTCCCACTATCCCAGGAGCCCATTTCCCTTTATTAGAGAAAGGATTTTAGCTCTCTGTCATTCCCTAGTCTCAGGGATTTATATCCAAAATCTTATGAATGTACTCAAATAAACAAAGGGCCATCTGTTAGGTTTGGGCACCACACTGTGGAGATCTAGAGGAATCTCTGAAATATGAGTCTTTCTGTATTTCCTCACCCTCCAGTCTCTGTGGAGGGCAGTGTGGAGACATTTTCACACGGATGTGAATTATGTCACTTTTTTTGTTCTAAATTAATTTCACATAAATACAATGATGGAAATAATACGTGTATGTGCAAGCAATAATTCAAAGAGGGTGATAAAAAATAAAATTCCTCTCTTTTTGTGCCTCAGTCCTACTGTTTTGAATTTTTCTGTTGATTAGCTTAGCCCCTCTGAAGAGGATACACACACTATATCATTTGAATTTTTATCTCTAAGCCATAAATTTTAATTTCTTGCTATAAAATTATCACTCTAGCTCCTACTTTCCTTCTCCCCCCCCTTCTCTCTACTGGTCAGCTGATTGATGATGTTAATTTTTTTCTTTTATTGATTACTTATTTTCATGGTCTTAAATAATGTATTTAAAACCTGTACTTTATTTTTAACAATTTACTATTTTATTAAAGTAATACATAAAATAATTAAAAAATAAAATAATCCAAGAAGACTTACAATGAAAACTCTAGTGTTCCAACTCATTTAATATTTTTTTAAATATATTTTATTGATTTTTTATGGAGAGGAAAGGAGAGAGATAGTTAGAAACATCAATGAGAGAGAAACATCGATCAGCTGCCTCTTGCACACCTCCCACTGAGCCAAACCGGTTAGGGTCAACTCATTTAATCTTATCCTTTGGTTCCCCCCCCTCCCCACTTCCCAAATAATCACTTTCAACTCCTTTGGCTCTTATGATACTTATCTATATATTTCTCAATAATATTCTCATTCTGCATAAAGTTATTATTTTTAAGCATTATGTATTTGTGGAGAGCGGCTACAGTGTTTGGACAGGTTCAAGCCTCGGACTAATGAGAGGACATGATCCTCTCGTGGCAAAGCCACATGCAAGTCCCAGCACAATTATAGCCGCAGGCTGTAGTTGTAAGCTTGACCTTATGGTCCCAACCTGTGGTCCCACGTGGCTGAGTGATATGGGCTGAGGGAGGTGCAGCAAGTAAACAAAGCTTGATCAGGTGTATGCAACTGAGTAGATTGGAAACCCACGAGAACATTGTAAACATCTTGATTAGGGCCTTACTTTGCCTGGTGGAATCAGCTGTAAAATAAAGACTCCACTTGCAGGCTGTGGTGCTGTCTCTCCATCAGAGAGGGCAGCATCCCACTCAGATCCAGCTTTCTTCTCTTGTCTTTCTTTTCTCAATCCTTCGCTGCCCCTTCTCAGGCTCACTGAACCTGACTGTGCTGGCGTGGCACAGTATTGACTTAGCACAATTAAGAGAGAATAGAGTTTAGGTCTTTGCATCTTTTCTCACGGATTAGCTACATCCTTCTCACTCAGCACTCTTTCCATTGGCAGCCAGTCAATGATTCTCTCTTATCATTGATGTTTCTACCACTTTCCCTCTCCCTTTCTCTCTGAAATCAATAAAAATATATTTAAATAACACACATAGGAAAATATCTTTATGACCTCGAGTTAAGCAAATATTTAGTATATAAACAACATAAGCAGCACATTGTAAAAAATGTTATAAATTGTCCAAAATTAAAATAACAATTTCTATTTATTTAAAGTCATCATTAAGGTTTACAAGGAAGATGAGAAATGGCTAAGAAGCACATGAAAATATCCTCAGTATCATTAGTCATTAGGGAAACACCAGTCCAAACCACAATGATGTAACACTTCCCACCCACTAGGATGACTATATCTACTGGTATTTCTAAAAGGGAAAATGACATGTGTTGAGGAGGATGGGGAGAAATTGATATATTGCAGATAGTAATGTAAAATGTCTTCGTTGGTGTGAAAAAGTACATCAGTTCTTCAAAATATTAGATCTAGCAATTGATGCCTAGTGATAGTCCATGATAATTGAAAGCATATCTTCATATAAACACATATACACGAATGCTCACAGCTGCATTACTCATAACAGCCCCAAAGTGAAAACAACCCAACTGATAAATCAATGAACAAGTGTGGTATATCCATATAGTGGACTATTATTCAGTCATAAAAAGCAATGAAGTGCTGACATATGCTACAGCGTGAATGAACTTTGAAAACTTTATGCTATGTAAAAGAAGCCAGACCACAAAACCACTTATTGTATGATTTAATTTATATAAAGTATCCACAGCAGGAAAACCTATAGACGCAAAAAGTAGATGTGGAGGGGGAAGGATGAGTGATTGCTGGAGGCTAAGGTGTTTCTTTTTGGGGTGATGAAAATGATCTGGATTTAGGTAGTAGTGACAGTTGCACAACCTTATGAATTGTACATTTAAAAATGGTAAATTTTGTGGTATATCAATTGTATCTCAGAGAGATTGAGAGAGAGAGAGAGAGAGAGAGAGAGAGCAGGCCACTTAATTGCATCTCCAAATTCAGGTGTTCAAATCAGAGATACTCTAGTATCTCAGAATTTAAGTGTATTTGGAGATAAGGTGCTTAACATGTGATTAAGTTGAAATCCTGAATTTAGTGTGGGCCCTAATCCAATATGATGGGTGTCCTTATATGAAGACACACGTGCATGTAAAGGAATGACCATGTGCAAATATAGCAAAAAAGTGAACATCTGCAAGACCAGGAGAGACCTGAAGCAGAGTCTCCCTCCTAGCCCTCATTAGAAACTAAACCTGATAACACTTTGACCGCAGACTTCCAGTCTCCAGAACTGTGAGAAAATAAATATCTGTCTCTAATACAGACACCATTAAAGGAGTGAGAGAGCAAACTACAGCCTGGGAAGTGATATTTGTAATAACTATGCCCAATTAAGGACTTCTATCCAAAGTATAGAGTATCCCCCAAAATAATTATAAAGGCAGTGTTTATCAACATACATTTCACTTTTGCTGGGCCAGTGTGGATCAGTGGTTGAGCATTGACCTATGAACCACAAGGTCAAGGTTTGATTCTTGATCAAGGGTACATGCCTGGGTTGTTGGCTGGATCCCCAGTAGAGGGCGTGCAGGAGGCAGCTGATCAATGATTCTCTCTCATCATTGATGTTTCTATCTCTCGCCTTCTCCCTTCCTCTCTGAAATCAATAGAAAAAAATATTAAAAATACATTTCATTTTCAAAATTGAGCTATCAGCTATAAAGGTGTGTATACATTCTTTGGGGGAACACCCTATATATAAAGAACTTCAATAAGAAAAATATGATCAACCCACTAAAACAATGGACAAAAGACCTGGAGAGCCATAAGAAAAAGAGAAAAAAAAAAGGATTTTCAACTGTCCTATACACATATGAGAATATAATTATCAGGGAAATTATAATTAATACCACCATTTTTGGTTGGACCACAGCATTGGATGGACCTCAAGGATATTATGTTAAGTGGGGGGGTGGGAGGAGAAATGAGTGAACTATTTTTTGTTTTTAGTTTAAATAAATTGAATAAACTGTAAAAATAATATGAAAAAACCCTTTAATGTGAAAGGTCTTAATCTAAACTAATGAAATATTTCCCCTTATAGATACATTTTTGCGTATAGAAACAGGAGGCAACCAATAGATGTTTCTCTCTCACATTTTTATTTCTCTCTCTCTGTCTCTCTCCCTCCCTTCCACTCTCCCTAAAAAAATCAATGGAAAAATATCCTCGGGTGAGGATTAACCAAGAAAACAAAAGAAGGAAGTCATCAAGGGTGGATAAAGAGCTGAGAGAGCAGGCGCAGTTTCCAGGTTAGACAGAGGTCAAGTTTCCGGACTTCAGAATCATCACAGTGAGGAGGTACACTGCTGAGATGATTTTTATCTGAGGAAAAGCTTCAGGGAACTTCTGGAAACTGATGCTCCCTTCTACACGCTGACATTTGACAAAAGCAAATCAATAAAAAAAAAACCTAGCCCCTCTGACAAATAGTGCTAGAGCAACTGGACATTGCGGGCAAAAATGAATCTTAATTTAAATTTCACATCTTATCGAAAAAATTAACTCAAAATGAGACCTGGACTGAAATGTAAAACTAAAATGCAACAACTTTTTTAAAAACCATGGGAGAATTTTATGCGACCTGAGTTGTAAAACTATAGCACTTTTAGAAAAATATATGAGCAAAGCCTTGGAATATATGGCTCGGCAAAGAGTTTCTAGACTTGAAACCCAAAGCGTCATTTGTAAAAGGAAAACCTGATAAGTTAGACATCCTTAGAATTAAAAACTTTGCTCTGCAAAATATGACATGAAGAGGATGAAAGAAAATACTTTCAAACCATATATCTGACTAAAGACTACTATCTGAAATAGATAAACAACCCAAAACCCAACAGGAAAGCCACCAATTCAACTAGCAACCAGGCAAAAGTCACGAATAGATATTTTACTGAAAAGTTTATGTCAATGGAAAATAAACATATGAAAAGATGTTTAACATCGTTAGCCATAAGGAAAATGCAAATTAAGATAACAAGATAGCACTATACACCTAGTAGAAAGGCCAGAGTAAAAATGCTAATACCAGATGCTGGCTAGGGTGTGGACAGACTGAGTCATTTGACATTGCTGGTAGGAATGTAAAATGGTCCGACGCTCTGAAAACAGTACGATAGTTTCTTAAAAACATAAACATGCAACTCCCCCATGCCCCACCAATTGCATCCCTTTTGTTTAATCCAGAAAGATGAAAACATGTTCACACAAAACCTGTGCGTGAATGTTCTTATCACCTCTATTCATACTAGTTAAAAACTAGAATTGGCCAGCCCTGGTTGGGTAGTTCAGTTGGTTAGAGTGTCATCCCAATACAATAAGGTTGCAGGTTCGATCCCCAGTCAGGGCACATACATATAAGAAACAACCAATGAATGTGTAAAGAAGTGGAACAAGTCTCTCTCTCTCTCTCTCTCTCTCTCTCTCTCTCTCTCTCTCTCTCTCAAATCAATCAATAATTTAAAAAAAAACACTCAATGATTTTAATTTTAAAAAACTTACAGAAACAGTGTAGATATCACCTCAAGGTGAGTAGTTAAAACACTGGCATATTCATACAGTGGAAAACCACTGGCAGTTGAACAGACTATCGACACATACAAAAACTTGAACGGATGTTAAAGGAATTACGCTGAATGAAAAAAACGAACACCCAACTAATCCCCAAAGATTCCATACTGTATTATTCTATTTATCTTACACTTTTGAAATGAAAGCCAGACTAGTGATTGCCAAAGATTAGGGATGAGATGGCCAGGACTGAGGTGCTGTGGTTATAAAAAGGCAACACGAGGGATCCTTGTGGTTATGGAACTGTTCTGTACCTCCACTGTGGTGGTGGGTACACAGACCTACGTATGTGATCAAACTGTGTAGAATAAGATCAATGTCAATATCTAGTCATTCAGTGGCTCTTGATTATTTCCTTTCATGACTTGGAGGAGGGAGTTAGTGCTTCTGCTTCTAGCTCATTTCCATTTTCTTACCTTCCATTTCATGATCTAGTTATGTATTTTTCTTGGACAATTGCTCACGTTATTTAAAAAGGACTAGGTTTACAGTGGAAAGTACATATCTGGTTCAAGTCCTGGCTCAGCTACATATTGTTTATAAGTCTTTGGGCAAGTGTTTTTTAACCGTGTTTGAGAAGGGGATACAAAAAAATCATGGAATTATTGTAAGATGAAATGGAAGCATTTATGGAAAGCACTTAATACATGGGAGGAATAATTAAAAATGATCTTTTAGTGAATGTTTAAATTGCTTGTTTTTTCTAATATTCAGTATTGTCTTTGATTCTCTTTCTGAAGTCAGACAAATTCATGGTGTATTTATTTGCTTTCCTTTCTCTCCAGGAAGGTTGAAATTTAATTGTGCTGCAATCAGTATTATGTCATCATTTATCCAGTTATCTTTGGTAAGAGCTAAGCACTTTGGAGTTTGAACTCAATAGGTAGGTCATTTTCAGCACAATTTCCCCAAAATTGTCTTAATCAACATCAGCATATCTTCAAGTGTTACTTCCCACAAAAGGTAAAAAATATGCATGTAAATACTTCTTACTGCTTTTATCAGAGACATAATTCCGACTGGCTGTGTCATTTGCTGATCTAACACATTCCAAATACTCTCAAGTTCTTATGAAACCTTTCTCTTTTCCTGGGTCACCACTCCCAACCACTTCACTGTCTGGTGTAGGCTTTTCAGTGGGGGCAGGCACCACGATTCTCTCTTCTAATGGATTAGAATAGCACCCAAGTGTAAATCAGGAATATCCAAAGGAATGCCCCACTCATATTGTCTCACCATTAAAAAAAAATATTTTTCTTATTGATTTCAGAGGGGAAGGGAGAGGGAGAGAGAGATAGAAACATTAACGATGAGAGAGAATCATGGATCGGCTGCCTCCTGTATGCCCCACACTGGGGATGAGTCCAGAACCAGTGCATGTGCCCTGACCGGGAATCGAACCATGACCTCCTGGTTCCTAGGTTGATGCTCAACCACTGAGCCATGCCAGCTGGGTTGGGTCATTTTTTTTCCTGAGTCTTTGTATGCTTCTCTCTCCTCACTAGGTTTTAGAACTTAGGGAAGAAAACTTAACTTTCTTCATCCTTTTTGTTTTGTTTTGTTGTTTATGTTTTAATTTCATGCTGCTGTTGGCAGTCCAAACTCATAACTAAAGTCACAACTTTTCCTAATAGGAAGCGCTTCTCAGGAATGACTTTCTTCCACACTAATTTCCAAACTCCTTTGAGGTTTGTTGAGTCCGCCTACTCAGAACCAGAGTGTTATTTTATTCCATCCTTTGTCTTATTACTCAAAAATGAATCATTTACATTTCTAGAAAGCAATTTCCATTCTTACCACAAAAACAAAACATTGGGATTCCACTTCTAAATACCCCCAGAGGCTGTGTGCTCCTGGCACCGAGCCTTGACACTAGAATTGAGGTTTTAGGTGTCTTTTGACTCAGATGATTCTAGGAGCTCTAATTCTGACCACTTCCCCCCAGCTTCTTCCTAGCTCAAGAGTTCAGCCTTGCCCTGGACGTTTTCCCTTGGAATTTGCTGTATCTCCAGTTTTTTTTTTAAATAAATCTTTATTGTTCAGATTGTTACAGATATTCCCTTTTTTTTAAACCCTCATAGCTCCCCTCCACCTGGTTCCCCCCTCCACCCTGTGCCCTTACTCTCATCACTGTCTTCATCCATAGATGTAAGATTTTTGTCCAATCTCTTCTCATACCCCTTCCCCTGAGAATTGTCAGTCCATTCCCTTTCTATGCCCTTACTCCAGTTTATCTCACGAGGCCTGCGTCAGGGCTGAGCAGCTCTCCAGTTCTGCGTCTCCTTGGGGTTCTGACTTGTCTTTTATGCCCGGCCAGCCCACATGGTGAGTAAGGTAGTTGCTGATAGTCAAGGTCTCAGGAAAGCAAGAATGAAGTGCTCAGTTAATGAAGAGAAGGTGGTTTAGAGCAACCAATTGCAAATGTATTCATTCCATATTAGAAAATGTAAAAATATGGTCGAATCACAAAAATGTATACCACTTTGTAAAAGGTCTAATAACTTGTTTTATTGTTGTTAATTTTTATTAACAACTAACAAATTGTTTTATCAATGGTATAATAAATTATTTATTAATTTCCACTTTATTAATAAACTAGAGGCCCGATGCACGAAATTCATACAAGAGTAGGCCTTCCTCCCCCCGAGCTGCTGGCACCGGTTTCCCTCTGGCACCGGGGACCTGGGCTTCCCTTGCAGCCCTGGCTTCCACTAGAAGGCCATCTGGTCTAATTAGCATATTATGTTTTTATTATTACAGATTCCAAATTTTTTCAACTGATTTTAATATTTTTAGGCCTATATAATTACTAGGAAAAATAAGGTTGTTTTGGATAAATTTCTGGAGCTATGCTCTAATAAAAAGATAAGAATGAATTACAAATAACTTCACTTTCTTATATATAAATCTAAATTCACAAGTGCTTAAAATTCCTTTATTTTTTGAAATGAACTTATTACCCCCCGGTGACATTTTTGTTTCTAACCGCTTATTATAATTTTAACGTCTGTAAAGCAAATGTGAATTTGTCATTATTATCAATAATTCTGAGAAAATTAACTAAAGTCTACATTTATGAATTATGTATATGAGTCCTTTGTAGACCATAAAACATTTCTAAACATAAAGCTTTATTTTTGCACTTTGTTAAAAAATTTCCATAAATTAATCAATACTGAAAAGGTTTGATAGTACCTGCAGGGCTCCATGGGGAAATTGTGGCTGGAGTTTTTCATTATGTTTTATATAAATGAATATGTATTACAGGTGATTATTTTTTATTTGGTGATATGATTTCCTTTTTTTCCCTTTTGAATAATTTCAAACATATACAAAACTTCATGTACTCATTGTCCAGCTTCAACAATTACCAACTCATGGCCAACTTTGTTTTATCCATATTGTGGATGAAAAGGAGCTACATGCTAACCTGACAAGCTCAGGGAAGGCCTGCATGGCGGCCTTGCAAACTCAGAGACCTAAAGTAACCACAAAAGATGGTCTGATATTAAAAATGTTTAACTAAAAGCAATTTATGGCAGGTAATCATGTTGTAGGCAAGAATCTTTGCTGATAAAAGTCAATCTTTACCTTAACTGAACCTATTTTTTTCTTTTTTTAAATTTTTATTCTTAGAGAGGGGAAAGGAGAGCTGGCAACACTGATGATAGGCTCACCTCCTGCATGCCCCCTATTGGGGATCGAGCCTATAACCAGGGTATGTGCCCTGACTGGGAATCGAACCTCCTGGTTCATTGGCGGATGCTCAAGCATTGAACCACACTGCCAGGCAGTACAAAATACTTCTTAATTTCTTTTCTGATATTTTCTTAAAGCCATGGGATACTTAGAAGTATGTTATTTAATTTCCAAGTACTTGGAGAATTTTTCAAATAACCCTCTTTTACAAATGTCTAACAATAGCAGTGTGAACAGACAAGATATTGTACTTAATGTGAATCCTTTCAAAAATGTATTGATGCATGTTTCATAGCTGAGAATGTGGTCTCTTGCTAAATGTTTAATTTGAACTGGAAAAAATTGTGTTTTTGCTGCTTATTGAGTGGCATTTTCTATAAATGTCAATTAAGTCAAGTTGGTTCTTAGTAATGTCCCCATAAATTCTATACCTGCTTGTTTTCTGTCTACTTGTTCTATCAATTATGGAGAGAAGGGTATCAAAATTTCCAACTATAATTGTGAATTTGTCTATTTTTTTCTGCTTTCAGTTTTAAAAAATCCTTATTATTGAAAGTATTACATATGTCCCCTTCTTTCTCCCATTGATCCCTTATAGCCCGCCCCTGCCCTCCGCCCCAGCCTCCATCACCCGATTGACAGAGGTTATGTAAGGTTGATCTCTTCCCACTCACCTCACCTACCTCTGCCTTCCCTCTGAGATTCCACAGTCTGTTCCATGCTTTATGTCAGTTTTTGCTACATGTATTTTGAAGTCCTTTTATTAGGGGCATAAATAGTTAGAATTTGTTGATGACTTATTGATGAACTGATCCCTTTCTCATTGGGTAATAACCTTCTTTGTCTTTAAAAATGTTCTTTGTTCTCAAATATACTAAAATATAATTTGTCTGATATTTATATAAACACTTTACATTTATTTTCCATAAATTGCTAGATTACATTCTGAGAGCCAAATAATAAAGCATGTTATTTTCAAGCAGTTACATTAATAAAAGTAAAAATAAACAAGTAAAATAAATTTTAATAATATATTTTATTTAACCCAAGTTTGCAAAATATTCTAATTTTAACATGTAATCAATATAAAAGTTACTAATATGATAATTAACAGTGTTTTCTTTATGTCTTCAAGATATAGTATGTATTTTATTATTTACACACATCTAAAGTTAAACTAGCCACATTTCAAGTGTTCAATAACCACATTTGGCTACCATATTATATAATTCAATTCTAGGTCTTCTACAATGCAAATGTCAACAAATATTAAAAGATATGCTCATGGTTCCATGATTTAGGGGTGTACTTGACATTTTTATGCCTTAGAATTAGGAAGGCATAAAGAAAAATGTGCAAAGAATGCAATGCTAGGTACAAGATAGGAGGATATTTATCTATGAGTAAGATGTGAAATACTGCAGGAATGCTGGTGTTTGAAGTGAAGATGTAATAGAAATTAGAATAACTTAGGGCTTTAATTTCTCCAGCTCTTGAAAATGCACATAGAAATGGTGAGTTACTAAAATTTTAAATCTTGAGTGCCTGATTTGAAATCATTCCTATATTATGTACGAAAATAATAGGCTTTTATCCAAAGTCATATAGAACAGCTGTTTTGTGCTACAGATAACAGTGCAAAGTGGAGAATAAGAGATGACGCAGGAGTGACTCAGGCGTCTGAAGGGTGTGGAGGGACTGGGATTAGTATACTGAGTGGTTTCATCAAGTATAATCGGGAAGCTATTCAGAGGAAGCTTGAGGCCTGAGTTGGAGACTACTCTCTAATGGCAGACAGCCAGAAACGGCCTTGGATACTTCTACAGATGTGTCCACATTCTTAATCATACCTCTCATTAAAGGTAGAGTCTTTCTTCATTCATTCCTTGAGTTTAAACTGCCTTGTGATTTGCTTTGCTCATGGGACAAAATGGCAAATATGAAGCAACCAGAGCCTTGTAAATCTCTTTGGGTATTAAGACTTGTTTTTGGAACTCTGTGACCACCATCATGTGAATAAGTCTGGATTAACCTGTAGGGCAGCAGTTCTCAACCTGTGGATCGCGAACCCCTTTGGGAGTCGAATGACCTTTTCACAGGGGTCATCTAAATACATCCTGCATATCAGATATTTACATTACAATTCATAACAGTAGCAACATGACAGTTATGAAGGAGCAATGGAAATAATTTTATGGTTGAGTCACAACATGAGGAACTGTTTTAAAGGGTCGTGGCATCAGGAAGGTTGAGAACCACTGCTGTAGGGGGATGAAAGATAGATGCTCCTTCTTTGTCCCAGCTGATAGCCAGCCAGTTGCCAGACATGTGAGTGAGGCCATCGGGACTAGCCAGTCCTCAGCCAGCTCATCAACTGACACATGCCACAGTCTAGCAGAGATTAGCTGAGCCCGAACCATACCAGAAAGGCCGCCCAGAAGAATTCTTGTTTATAGATAGCTGGTTAGGCAACTGAATTTTAAGATTGTTTTGCAGCAAAAACAACACAAACACCCTTGTGATATGATTGCAGTTTGTTAAGCTAAGGCGCAGAGAGGCGGCACATCTGTCAAGTTGTCACCCCGAGGCACCTTGTTGGGCTCATTATATGGGGGACAGATTCAAGTTACAAGAATTGATCAAGGCTGTGGCACATGAAAGAGCTCACTTTTTGTCATTTTGTGGTGGTTTGTGTGGTCTTTGTGGTAGACTACACTAACAAAAAACCACAGAGGCCGTGGAGGAAGAGACTGGGATGGGTGTGCACCAATGCATTCTTTCTGGAGACATGGGTAAACCCTGACTAGGACCTGAGTGAGGGTGGAAAGGAAGTATGATGAAGGGCTTGTTCTAATGCTGCTACTGAACCTCACACCATGGAGCCCCTTTCCTCTGTGATGTGTGTGACAGAAGTGACACAAGTGGCCATGCAAGTATTCCTCATGGTCCCAACAAATCAGGCCAACCAAGGAGGCAGGACACAAGAGGGGTCTCAGAGATGTTCCAGGCAATGCCCTGGGAGAAAGGTAGCCCAGGGTGAGGGTAAGAATGGGAATAAGAATATGTCTCAAAATAATTATTACGTTATGTCTTCTTCCTACTTCTCTGAGAGAGAATTGTGAATACATTTGCTGAGGTAGCAATTTTTTGGAGAAAGGTAGTAATGGGTACAGAAAATATTTCCTCAGAAAAAGTCAGGCAGAGAGGATGTGGACTGCACTCACAAAGGTCATGTACCCGGAGCATGGCCTCCGGAAGAGGCCCAGCATAGCCAGCCCCGTCCTAGGGGAGGCAAAGAGCCAGCGAGCCCACAGGATGCCTTCAGAAGCTACTTGGCACTCAAGATGGCCCTTCCCTGTGTGTATTAGTTGGGAGGAGCTAGGTTTGCTTCCAGAGCAAACAATCCCCAAGTCTCAGGGAATTAAAGAAGAAAGGTTTATTACTTGCTATCACTACATGTTCATCTTGGGTTAGCAAGGATGGGGTGGGCTCTGCTCTGGGTCCCATGCAGAAGGAGCCTCTGCTGCAGTGGAAGGAACATGGCAATCACACACAGGCTCTTCAAGGCTTCACAGTGTACTGGCTCTTTAAGGGAATTTTAGAAGGAGCAGAGAAGCAATTTCCAGCCAAAGTTATACAATTATATGTGCTCATTCCTTTTGAGTTTCTTGTGAATGCCAATCAAGGGAAATTTCTCGGCGAATCGCACAGGAAGCAGAGAGTATTTTAATAAACATGGGTACCAGGAACACTGGCAGAGGGACTCTGGAGGTTGTAGGGACCAGAGGATTCGACAGGGAAGGCATGGCCTTGTCTAGAGCAGTTCAGGCCAAGATGATCTGTAATACCAATAAACTGAAGACCCAAATGTTTATCAATAGGTGACTGGATTCAAATATGATATGTTTACAAACAGTAGAATATATTCATTCATTCACCAAATACTCACAGAGTGCCTATGCCCCCGACACTATTTTAGGCACCAAAGCTAGAGCAGTGGATACTAAAAAGACATTAAAATTAAAAGCAGCATTCGAAAGAATGGGTATATTTTCAGGTATTTATGTAACCTGAACATATTTTTATATGTAGTAGAATAAATCACAATTTTTATCTATGTAATCATATTTGAAAACACGAATACAAATATAAAGACTGACAAAAACTGTATTTGGCTGCTAAAGAAAGTAAAGAGAAGACAGTAGCTGGGAACAGGACATCACGTTAAGGGATAAAAGAGCTACAGTCGACAGAGGGAGATGGCATTGAAGAGGCCGATGTGGGAGAATAACACAAGAATCCTGATAAAGAGGCTCAGAGTTTGGCTGAGAGAAAACGACCAG
Source organism: Murina feae (assembly GCA_004026665.1). Taxonomy (NCBI): domain Eukaryota; kingdom Metazoa; phylum Chordata; class Mammalia; order Chiroptera; family Vespertilionidae; genus Murina; species Murina feae. The sequence goes on along the minus strand of PVJC01003664.1, from coordinate 53,368 downwards.
ACATAGGAGGATGGGTGTCCTAGACAGTATGAGAGCAATAAAGTAAAAGAGGGCATTTCCAGCATCAGAGTTGAGGGCCCCGGTGGAAGTGGTAACCATAACTTTACAGTGACACCAATCTGTTTAATTGTATGGTTTTTTTTGTGTGTGTTTTTTTTTTCCCCAGAGCTCTGTTGGCATGCAACAGCTGAGCCCTGACTCATTTAATGTTTTGGTTTCGTTAGGTGGATATGATGGAAGGACAAAGGAGCAAAACAGTTTAGGATATTTATAAAGATCGAAATGGTGTACCATTACCTTTCAGTTGGGAAGAGAAAGAACAAATGAAAAGAAGAAGGACTGATGGACAATGCTGTTGAAAAAACATGTTCAATGGCAGACTATGAAGAATGAACAAACTGGGAAGACAGAAGGTCTAGCCACAGAATGGCATATCTGAACTTTTAATTCTTCAGGTGGAACAGCTCTGAGTAATCATAAGGATGGCCATTGGAAAGAGTGCTGAGTGAGAAGGATGTCACTGGAGATATGGAACTCAAGGGATTGAGGGGGCCTGGCCGTAACTGGGATAATTTCCTGACATATTTCCCAGTTAGGAAGCCAGGCCAAGGGAGTATGGATGGAGATAGAGTGATGACAGGGAAGGGGGGGTGCATTTGGCCTGGCATAAATCAGGTGTTCCTGAGCCCCTCGGTCACACTGCTGTTGACTACCACCCACATCCCTGTATGGTCTCTCCTGAGATCCCTGGCCCTCTGGAGATTAGGACTCTGTGCCTTCGCTTCTGCCTCCTGGCACCTGAAATTCCATCACCGGCCTGATTAATCGTTGCTCCAGGTCCTCTAAAGCGGAAGGCTCAGATATTTTGCTCTGAACCTATCAAAGGAGACTAATAGGTTTAGTTTGTGGCTACAGCCTTTTTACTGCCCTGGGAAAGTGTGGCACCAATTAAGGATCATGCCTACCCCTCCAGGGGGTAGCAGCCCTTGAGGGCTAATTATCAGAGATTCTGCTGGCGGCATTTTCTTCTCACAGGCCCTGATTTTTGCAGCCCTTCCTCCCAGCTCTCCGAGGGCTTCACCTATCCCAAACTTTAGAATTTGTATGGGAGAGTAATGTAAAGTCATCGTAACACTTCTTACACAATTTCTATCTTTCATGAGTAACGTGAGTTCTTGGGTTGATTGCAAAAGGCTGTTTTTCAGTGTCCTGTCTGACAGGGAAGATGGAAGAAATTAGTGGTCAATCCACATAGAACCTAACAAACATTCTGGGACAACATGAAACCTAGCAACAGTCAAATCATAGGATACCAGCAGGAGTAGAATCTGAGCAAGGAATAGAGAACCAGTTTGAAGAAATAACGACAAACAATGTCCCTACTTGGTGAAGGAAAAAGTCACACAAGTTCCGGAAACACAGAGTCCCAGTCAAGATAAACCTAGAAACACACAAAACACAATTAAAATGACAAATGTCAAAGTCAAAGAATCTTAAGAGCAATAAGAGAGCGAAACAGAAAGTTACCGCCGACAAGGGAACTCCCATTAGACTATCTGTTTATTTCTCAATAGAAACACTTCAGGCTAGAAGGGAGTGGCACACAGTAGACAAAGTAATGAAAAACAAGAAACTGAGTCCAAGGCAAAGCTATCATTTAAAATTGAAGGCAACAAGGACAGGAACATTGGGGCGGGGGGGGGGGGTGACAGATCAGCCAAGGGACTTTGGTGCATGCATTTAAGCATAAATAAT
>PVJC01003664.1:0-51513 GCA_004026665.1 Murina feae | reverse complement strand
AAAAAGTGAACAAAGGTATGTAAAAAAAATAGTAACAAATAAGTACTTATCAATAACAGCCTTAGTCGTAAATAGACTAAATGCTCCAATCAAAAACAGGTCAGCAGAATGGATAAGAAAACGTGACATGTACATATTCTGTCGACAGGAGACCCACCTTAGAACAGAAGATTCACACAGGGTGAAAGTGAAAGGATGGAAAAATATTCCATGCAGATGGAAACAAAAAGAAAGAAAGAAAAAGGAAAAGCTGGGACAACAATCCTCATATCTGGCAAAATAGATTTCAAAACAAAGGCCATACAAGAGACAAAGAATATCCCTACGTAATAATGAAGGGACCAATCCCACAAGAAAATATAACCCTTGGTAACACATATCCACCCAATGCATATATTTAGGAGCACATCAATATATAAAAAATCTCTTGATGGACTTTAAGGAAGAGATAGATAGCAATACAGTCATAGCAGAGGAGTTTAACAGCCCACTGACATCACTGGATAGATCTTCCAGACAAAAAATTAATAAGGAAACAGTGGCCTTAAATGACACACTAGGTCAGTTGGATCTAATGGATGTTTACAGAACATTTCATCCAAAAGCAGCAGAATATACATTCTTCTCAAGTGCACATGGATCATTCTCAAAGATAGGCCATATGTTAGGACACAAAAAAAAGCCTTAACAAATTCAAGAAGATTGGAATCATATTAAGCATCTTCTCAGGTCAAAATGGCATGAAACCAGGAATTTGTCCCTTTTGTCCAGGTTGTCCAGCTTGTTGGCATGTAATTGTTCATGGCATTCTTTGCATTTCTGTGGTGTCAGTTGTTACTTCACCTCTTTTTATTTCTGATTTTACTTATTTGGGTACTCTTTCTTTGATTCTTGATAAGGGTGGTCCAATATTTGCAAATCGATAAAAGTGGATACATCACATAAACTAAGTGAGAGACAAAAATCATATGATCATATCATAGATGCAGAAAAAGCGTTTGACAAAATCCAATGCCCGTTTTTTATTAAAACTTAGCAACGCAGGAATAGAGGGAGCATATCTCAACATAATGAAGGCCATACATGACAAACCTACAGCCAACATCATACTCAATGGGCAAATGCTAAAAATGTTTCTCTTAAACACAGAAAGAAGACAGGGACGTCCACTCTCACCACTCTTATTCTAGTAGTGAAAGTCATAGCAGAGACCAGACAAGAAGAAAAAGTCAAAAGCATTCAAATTGGAAAGGAGGAAGTAAAACTGTCATTATTCCCAGATGACATGAGACTGTACATAGAAAACCCTAAAGACTCCATCAAAAAAATTATTAGAATTAGCAAATGAATTTGTCTTTCTTCTGTGGAGGCTGAGGCAGGTGGCAACCTTTGTCTCATGCTTCAGCTGCATGTGAAACTGCTCCTGCACATGTGATATCTGTCTTGGCAGAGTCCTCCACCAAGTCACAGTCCCACTCCCATGCATAGGCAGAGCCATTCCTCGCGGTCAGTTCTGGTGGCAGCTGTCATCACATTTATTGCCCACCAGCACCATTGGGTACTTACCATCTGCAGATTCTTGTCCTGTATCTTACAGATCAGCTCATAATCCGCTGCTTAAAACCGCTAATGACTTTCCACTGCACCTAGAACCAGTTCCAAATTCCAAATTCATAATATGATTGACAAGATTTTATATGATCAGAATCCTATCTAACTCTCCAACTTTATTGGGAGTCCCTTTCCTGCTTGCTCCTGCCACACCGGCCTGTCCTCAAATGCACCCAACACTTTCCTATCTCAGCATTTAGCACTTAGTGAGTGCTCAAAAAATACATTTTTTCTAAAGAATAAATGAATGGGTGGAATACAGGGAACTACTGAAATCCCTAGGTTTAAAGTTAAATGAGGAATTGTGTAACTAGAACAGATTAAGTGGAGGAAAAAGGTGGAGATACCAGGGATTCTGGTGACAGTTAAGAGTTTGTTCAATGGTTATGGAAAAATGGAACACATGTGGTAAAGAGAGAAAGAAGCGAGGGAATGGTTCAATATTGATAGGGGGTTCAGGAGTTTTGAGATAATTTGGGTCATAGTGTGGACATGCTGGTGAGAAGGGCAGAGTTGAGGAAGAGCAGCTGAGCTGGAGAAACAGGAATTGGGACATAAAGGTGTCAAAGAGATCAACACAGAAGACACAAGTACACCTGCCCAGTAAACCTGACCCTTAGGAGATATTTCAAAAGGGTTTGTCCATGAGATGAATGCTAATAGCAGGAATCTGGAAAGAAGAAAAATGGGAGAGCAAATTCCACCAATAAAAGCCCTATGTGCAGTGCATTTGCATTTTGGAGGTAAGTTAATGTGAAGATGAAGAGTCGGAAAGACTAGCCCTGGCTGGTGTGGCTCAGTGGGTGAGTGTTCTCCCATGCACCCAAAGATCACCAGTTTGATTCCCAGTCAGGGCACCTACCCAGGTTGTGAGTTTATTCTGGTGGGGGTGTGTATGGGAGGCAACAGATCAGTGTTCCCCTCTCACATTGATGTTTCTTTCTCCCTCTTCCTCCCTCTCTCTAAAAATCAATAAAAACATATTTTTCAAAAAAAAAGAGATGGAAAGAGTTAATAAAAAAGATGGATGGGCTGACCGGCACAACAGGATATGATTTTCCCCCGTCATGAAACAAGTGGGAGAGGAAGGTGGGGATTTCATAAGGAAAGGCAGTTGGGCATAAGTATCAGGAAGATTACAGGGTTTCTGTTAAGATAAGAGGAAATGAAAGTGAACCTGTTCAGCAAAGTCAGCTGTAGTACAGGCCTGGTAGCAAAGGCTGATGATGGAGGCAGGGTTGAAGGAGAAGCAGGGGTGATCATTTATTTTTTTTTAAGTGGTAGGAATAAATAATTATAGATGTAGGAAACTGAGGACTTAAATAGGAGGATGAGAATGAGATTTGGTACTAGTTCAGGGAAGAACAAGCTAGAACGAATCCTATTCCAAATAAACACGCCTGAATTTGATTAGATATCCAATAGAGCTGTTTCCTTTTCCAATGAATAGAAAACACTTTGTTTTGTCTGAATTCGTGTTATGAACACAATGGGATCAACAGGTCAGAAGCTCACATCTGTTTTTTCCAGGCTTCCGACATGAGAAGTGTAGCCTTTTATTCCAGCTCATTCACAGTTGTTTTTAAAGAAGAGGCTGTTCTTGCCATAATTCAGCAAGTTCCTTTTCCTACTCACTAGCCTCCTGACATTTGTCATTCTGTTAGAATGAACTTAGAATGACAAATGCTCTTTATAATGGCTAAATACCAAATCCTCTGGTTGGGGAGCCTGAATCTGCCTATTGCAAGTCCAGTTTCTTTGGACTCCACGTGTCTTATCCTTGCAAAGGCTCAATTAACTTTATCAAATAAATTCAGGATTATGTATAGGTTTGGGCAAGCTGATCTCACAAGAACAGAAAAAAGTAAAGATTTTAGTAATGGAAATCTTGTACAAATAGATCAGCAGTAGTCATTTTATATAAAAAGTATAGTGGTAGAAAAGTCATCAAACCTCTCTGCTTCAATAAGCACTCTAACTCTGGCTGGGTTGACTCAGTGGTTAGAGCATCAGGCTGCAGACTGAGGGGTCCCGGGTTCAATTCTGGTCAAGGGAACATGCCAGGGTTTCGGGCTCAATTGCCAGTAGGGGGCGTGCAGGAGGCAGAAGATCAAGGATTCTCATCATTAATGTTTCTATCGCTCCCTCTCCCTTCCTCTCTAAAATCAATAAAAATATATATTTTTTAAAAAGCACTGTAATGGCATAAGCTCACTGATGAACTACTGAGTAAGGAAAAAATTGATAGTTTCCAATATTAATTTAGGGGTGGAGGGTAGTTTATTCTGATTTTCTGGAGCTGCCCCCATCTCCTCACCCATTCTCATTATATGGACATGGGAATCGTGTGTTAATAAATTGTTTATGTATTTTATATTATTAAACTTCTAAAGTACAAAGGCATCTTCTGGTTTATGGGGATGGGGAAACCTCGCATGAAGAGAAGTGTTGCTCCTGGCATCAATCACTTGTCTAGATATGTGTTGACCACAGTGTAGTCAAGATGTCTAGGAGATTCAAGATGTTCAGATGATTTCCTCCATAGGAAGCTGAGCCAAAACTTGGGAAGTCAGAACGCAGGTATGATGGGGTCCTGCTACCCTAAACTATGGCACATTGGTATGTGGAATGTCTTCACCAAATGGCATTTGAGAAAACAGTAGAATCAGGAAGGTCACTCTGCCCTCTGCCCTCTGCCCTCATGTTTCCCCCCTGAAAAGAGCAGATAAATCTCCGGTGTGAAACGTTCCCTCCCTGTATCGTCCTTATCACTAGAGACAGGGAATTGGGGGTTGAGAAGGCAGAATAAACAAACCTTGTTACTTCACCATTTTACTAGCCCGAACTCCTTTGTCTGGTCAATTCTTCACAAATTTGTTTCTTTGTCTAAAAGGTATAAAAGCATTCCATTCTGTCCCTTCTTTGGGTCTGTATACTCTTGTGAAGGCTCCCACAGGCATGTAAAAATTTCCATGCTTTTCTCCTGTTAATCTGTCTTTGTCCATTTAATTTTTAGATCCAGCCATGAGCCCTAAGAGGATCAGAAGAACTTTTTTCCTCCCCTATCGGTAGAATTTGTGCCTTCCATTTAGGGTTAAGTACATCCATCTCAGATAGGGTACAAAACAGGACAAGGTCCATAAGCCCTGGGGGCACTCCAGCACATATAAAGTTAGAAAACTGTATTTTACATGACACAGAGTTTTCATGTATTCATATGTTTTATGTTCCTTTCCTCTTTCTGTTTTGCTATTTAGAAAAGCTTCTGGAGAAAGTCCAACCTGTCTTAGTCATGCTAAGGGGGGAAGCAAAGAATTGAGTCTGTGTCCACATTTTGTCCAAAATGAAAAGGCACAGACTTCAACCAGCAGTGGCAAAAACAGCCAACATGTGGCCGCCTGGAGCAGAAGGTGGATTGGGAGGAGCAGAGAACCACTTGGCTACATGCTGGGCCCATTCGAAGGTCTTTAAGAAATGAAGGATCTTCAGAAATGAAAGCTTAGAAATGCTGCATTTCCTTGATACGTGGTTGAGCTGCTCCTTCCCAGGCAAAGCCAGCCGGCTAAAGTAGAAGTGTCATAGTTGCAGGAAGATTTAGTGCAGACCTTTAGCTGCCTTGGTGTCTGGTTACTGCACACCAAACAGCTAGGGGAGGCAACCCCTCCCTTTAAAGATAAAACAACTAAATGCTTTGTGTAATAGTAGTTGACGACTTATTTCTGCAACAGATATTTTCTACAGTTAGAGCAGGCCTCCTGAAAACTCGTTGTCAGCCACTGCTTATCTTACATAAAAAATGCAAATGCTGGGTTGGGCTGACCCTTGAATTTCTGACATGCACAATGTATTTGTGTTAGCTGCCACTCTTTTTCTGCGTCCTCTTAAAAGGATATTTTGCTGACAGAGGAAAAGTTGCCGAGCTCCATTTGACGGGAACGGATGTTTTTTCTGATAGCAGGAATGATATGAGAGAACTGGCCAGTTTGTGGTGGAGAAAGCAGTGGCAGTGAGGGTGGGATGTGGGACAAGGAGTCCATCAGGCATGCGCAGGAAGGCACACTTTACCCATGTTTGTTTGGTCTGCTTAGAATAGCTCATAGTTGTTGTTGTTGTTGTTGTTTTAATCAGATTTCTTTTCAGTTTGTCAGTGAGAATGACTTTGAAGATTGCGATCAGAATGACGTAGGAAGAGTAGTATTGAACAAAGCTTTTAATCCGAGTTTTAATCATAATGAAGGTAATGTCATAGTACTGTTTTAATTTGTTTGCAATAACACTGTTGTTGGAAAATACTGGTAAGTTCTGTTCCCGCCTTCCATCTGAAGGCTGTTGCTAGGGTGAAGAATGAGAGTGGCAACAGCAAACTGAGTGGCCGGGACGTTAAGACTATCATGGGCTGGTCCTTCCCAGATGATGCCGGTTTGATTTGACTGCAGTCAGGCTTGTGAAGGTTAATAGCCAGAAACACAAACACAGTTGACTAGTTGGGCTCTAGAGTGTCCAATGTTGAGGGAATTGGTTTAGCCTAATGGGACTGATAGAAGAAGGGAGGAAGAACTGTTCATTAATTAAGCAAGCATTTAATGAGGACTTAATATAAGCTTATGGAAGCAGGTGTTACTAAGAAGTGAAGGAAAAGCTGAAGGCCTCCTCCCTCTCACAATCCAAGAACCACTTGGAGAGACAAGACATCTGTAGCAGAAACACTAAGTGGGAGGTCTGAGCTGTTCTGGTTAGACGTCAGTGCCGTGTATAGGAATTCGGGCCAAGAGAGACAACTTTAGCTGGAAGACTTTGTGGGGAAGGTGGAATTTTGGTCACGAACTTTATACTTACTAATTATCTCTTTCCATTGAGCATGCCTAAGAATTTTGAATATTGTAATTTGCAAGACCCATGTTAGATCAACTAACGATGAAAAAGAAGTGACATGGTAGTCCTATGGGTCCACAGGATTGGTGGAAGGGTCGATACCCCTATTGACCTGTAACTGACAATCCTATTGACAAAATAACTGACATGATTTTTTGTTTTTTACATTCACTAAGTTGTGCTGATGCTCAAACCTCAGGAGAAAAATGGTTGTGTTTTTTCTTCTGAGGAAAGTATAGAACAAAGCAAAACCCTGTCTTTATGATCCTGAGAATGCAAATATATGCAGCCAGACCTTTTTCATCTCTGCCTCAGCCAGCTCTTCCTGGGGCATTTTAAGAAACCCCAGTGTCTCTTTCCATACTTGGAAATTAAAACCAGACATTCCTCTCCATTCTTAAAAGGAACCTATTTCATGTGAAGCTGCCCACACCCATGTTCTTCAGCTGTTGAAAATAAATATGCCAAAGAGTAGCATTTTAACCACATGAGGTTTCAAAATGTGAGAGGAGGGAGGGAGAATACAGGAATCCTAAGGATGTAGACAGAGCAGCAAAAGAATCTGAAGGGAATGATGGCTCGTCCGACAGGAAATGCCTATCAAGTGTAGCATCTTACTCCTAAAACAATGATGTAGGCCATGGTCCCAGAAGATTATTAGTTCTTACCTGTGTTTGTGTTTTTTATGTTCTTCTATCTTTGCTCTAATAAATAAAACCACCTCCCAACCTCAGGGAAGAACTCAGAGGTGAGTTATTCTGATGGGTATGATATGCTTCTAGCATAGTACACTTTATAAGCACTTACCTTACACAACAAATAGTTGGGTCTCCCCACCTTTACTAGAAATGAATATTTCTTTCCTGTAAGACAGGGTGGGGCAAAATAGTTTCTAGTTATGAGTTTGTGAAACACGGAGCTTATTCTTGCAGTATTCCTTCTTGTATTATTTTCCACATGAACAACTATAAACCTACTTTCGCCTCACCCTGCATTATTGCCGGGCCCCAGAGATGTGAGTGTCCCCAGAACTCACCAGGTGTAGCGTAGACTGAGCCACTGTGAGCTGCCTGATTGAAAGTGGCATGGCTCTTTCCCAGAGCTTTGCACTCTAGATTGTGGTAAGGGATTTCTCACACACACAGTAAGACATTTCCACTTGAGAGAAAATGTTAACTGCATCAGCAAACTAGGAGGATGTGGCTCACGGGCAGTAGTTTCTTTGTGGCTTAGAGTCAATAGTGACTAGATTCTCAGCTTTTACTTTCTGGCAGCAAGACTGCTGATTCCAAAATGTAGTTTTGAAAGCATTTATATAGACACAATATGTGTGTGTCTCTTTCTTTAAATTCCCTCTTACGGAGTCCTTATTTCTCCTTACTCATCCTCTTTTTCAATGTTGGTGCATTTGTTTTAGAGAACTGTAAATTAAAAAACCATGCCCTCCCCATGAATTAGCTATAAAAGGCATGTGTGTGTGTGTGTGTGTGTGTGTATTATTTTTGATGAGAAAGATGTCTTTCTCACAGATTCATCTGGTTTACAAATGACAAAAGATTTGCTCAGCACAGATGGCTTTGGGTGGGCTGGTCACATTCAGGGATGCCAGAAACAGGAAAGCGCTGCTATTTGTACTCTGGAATATTTGGTGTTTTGGCTCTGCATCAGCTATGCTTAAATTAACAAGAAAATGAATGTCTTAGTGTCTGTAGTGTCTGTAGTTTGTGCCAGCTCTACCAAAATAATGCTTTCAGATTTGGGAACAAAATTTAATTGCATAGCACACATCTAGTTGTGGAATGGGGAGAAGTTTCAAAACAATTTGAGGTGGAAAACATGAATGATGGCTGTCACTTGATGTTTGTGCAAACTGATGGCATTTCTCTTTTTTATCAGAACTGGATGAGGTTGGGCATTTAAAGATGATATCATCACAGTATAGCATGCTGTAGTCCTAAATCAACTGGTAATTGAACAGCATTTCTTCTCTCTAGAAGACACCCGCTCCACAGAAAAAATAAGTTTATTGCCAACTTTCTCATTTTTCCAGAAATGTTGGGGGAGGAGGATTCTATAAACCACAGAACAATTTATAGGCCTTGATGTATCCAAACACTTTTTAGAAGCTGTTAGTTAATAATGACATCTTAATATTTTATATCTTCCTGCGGTCTGTAGTTTAGGTCATTCACTAAATGCCATGGTGCTAATGATTCAGGAAATCCTCACATCTGTGACGTCACCAGTTGCACTCGACATGATGTCCTAACCCCCTGCACACTCACAGATGTGGTACATTTGAGTCTATGGCAGAAGTTAGACTCCATGTATCAGCTTCAGGTTAATTGAAGACAAAACAAAACAACAACAACAACAACAACAAAATACAACAACAACACAAGAAACTGCTTCTCTCCCCCTCAGGCTGCTGCTGAGCAACCAAGCCTGGAGCATCCCAAGGGCAGAGGTAGCCGGATGGGGTAGGCACTCTGCCACGGGGACTCTGCAAAGCAGCACAGCCTATAATTCCCAAAGTGAGAGCCCAAGAGGGAAAGGGGAAATAAATAGACCTCAGAGAAGTACATTCTACCAGCCATAGCTCCCTTTGGAAGAAACCAGCTCAAAATATCTCGGGGAGTTACTGAAGTTGAAAGAGTCCAGCGTCTAACCCATGAGGGTAGGCAAACTTAGAGGGAAGATACAATTTGGTTGATATAGTCTTCATGTGGCCAAAGTCATTGCCCAAACAGGCAATTATCTGGAGGAAAGCTTTACAAGTGTGATCTGTGTGTAATTGGGGGACTTATAGTCTGACCTTTAGAAAAAATTGTTCCCAGTGGTGACCATCTCATGAGCCAAAGTTGAGGGTTGCTAAGCAATGAGGGAAACAAGAGGCAAGTTCCAAGAAGTTCATTAAAACCCACAGCTGCAGGGCTTTGCTCAACCGTTCTCCACCCTAGTGTAAGGAGACATGCCCAGTCAGAGTTGATCCCTCTTCTCTGCCTCTGCCTTCCCCACATCACACCCCTCTGAGTCCCTACAGCATTCTGTTTACACTGTTAGCTTTAGCATGGACTACATTTTGCCTTGTACCACAGCCTTGAGTATGTCTGTGTTTCCCAGTTAGATCACCGGCCCCATGAAGGCAGGACTCCTGTCTTACTTGTCTTCTCGCTAACTTAGTGCCTAAAACAACCTTTCTCTACACAATATAGTCATAATTGATTGAATGTTAACTGCATATTAATCATCTCTGCCTCCTGAAGTTCTAGCCTTTGCTTTAAGGCCTATCTCAAATGCCCCCCACTCTCAAGAAGTCTTTTCTGGTCTCTGATGTGTTGTCATTTCTCTTTGAAATCCTACACACTTCCCTGTACCGTTTCTATAGCACTTATTTTGCCTTGATTATAGTTATTCTAGTTTGGCCTTCACTGTGTGCTCCTTTGGGATAGGAACCGTGTATGTCTACCTTGGCTTTATATCTTCGGGTACAAAGTCTTACACACAGGTTTGCTCATTCATTTATTCATTCATTCCATAAATATAACTATGTGGCAAGTGTTCTAGGACTGGGAGGGATATAAAGCAAATAAAATACACATGACTTTTATTCTCATTGAGCTTAATGTCTCAAGGGGGATTTTGACAAGTAAATAGGAAATCAAAGCATGGTGCTTTGATGTGATATAGAGATCACATCATGAGATCACTTACCCAATTCAAGGAACCAGGGACAACTTCCCCGACAGATGATACTCGTGCGGAGACTTACAGAACAGAGGAACAGCATAAGCAAAGGCTAGGAAGTGGGAGAGAAACTGGTATATTTAAGAAGTTAAAGTTCGAAAGTTCAAACTGCCTGAAATGAAAAATGCTTCACATTTATGTCATATTTTCTCTCTAGAAAACTGGAACAAGACACAAAAAGGGGTAACCTAATTCATATATTTGACTAAACTAGCAAGACCATGTATTCTGCTTCCCAGATCAGGTCCCTTTTCCAATAAGTATTTCCTTCTATTTCTGCATTTCTTTCACTGTCAAGCCTCTTTTTCCTCCTCACACTCACTAAAACCTGTTCATGCAGAAATTAAATGTATGCAAACATTCGATGTAGCATATGTCTTCTTAAGTCATGAATATATTTCTCCACTCTAGCTAAACAGTATTCGCTCTGATTGTTCATCCTTAAGTACGAGAATAATGTGAGTCAAAGTATCACAAGTGGGACGTTGCCACAAGTATTTGACAAGTGAGTACTTACACAGAAGTAAGTAAATACGTAGGAAATAATCTTCCTGTCTGTAAGAACACAGACCCATGAGTGACCTGGACAAAGCTAGTTTCAGGAATTCAGTGTTTACAGAGCTTTATTTTGGCCCATCTACAAAGTTTCAATGGGGAAGGAGGAAATGGGACTGTAAGTAGGGTTACCACACAATTTGTCATCCCAGTTGGGACACTTTTGAGAGTAAAATTGCAAACTCTTAATAACTATGCACTGAGAAAACAGAAATAAACTGGGTGGGACTATGGAAGTAAACACATAATCATTCCATCTATAGCCAAAATGTTCACAGATTTAGACATCTTATTGTTCAGAGTTTCTCTTTTCTTTGCCTTTATTCTAGATCACATTTTACAGGAAAGGCTCTGAAAATAGCCAATGCTCAAAGAATGTTTTAACAACATTTCTATATCCTAGAAAACAGAAGAACCATGTTCTCTTCCCTCATTCCTAGCAAACTGGGTCCCTCATCTCTAATTTAAAACTCTCTAAATATTGGCCATCTGCACAGCCAACATTCATGAGTATAAAGTAACACTACTTATGAAGTAATAAGCAATATTTCTCTTCTCTTGGTTCCTGTTAATATTGGTCTGGGGCTCTCATTTCTGACATAGAACTTCTAGAACCCTCATAATTTCCTGAGTGATAGGAGCATCTGACACAGAGCTCCTAAATTTCTTGTAAATTCCTGGGTTATAGGAGGATCTCTCATTCTAATGAGGTGACTCAGAGTGGGCTCCTGAATGAAGACTGGTTACCAGAAAGACCAAGCTATGATTAGAAACATGAAACTTTTAGCCTCACCTCCCATTCTCTAGGGAGAAGAGGTGGTTGCAAATTGAGTTAATAATCAAGCCTACACGATGAAGTCTCTATAAAAATTCCCGAACTCCTGCACTTGTGAAATTCACAGTCCTTGCCTTATGTATTTCTTCAAGTGGCTGTTCATTCGTACTCTGTTGTAATAAGTCAGTAATGGTAAGTAAACTGTTTCCAGGGTTCTGTGAGTTGTCTAGCAAATTATGAAACCCAGCAAGAGGATGATAGGAACCTCAGATTTGCAGCTCTGTCAGTTAAAAGTTGTGGGTAACTTGGGAACCGGTAATTGCCATTGCCATCTGAAGAAGGGGGTAGTCTTTTGTGAGAGAGCCCTTAGCCTGTGGAGTCTGCGCTAATTCCGGGCAGTTAGTGTTAGAATTGCTTGGTGTAAAAACTAATATATATCTGGTGTCAGATGTGCGAGAATGAGGAGAGAAAAACAGTGAGTTTCTCCCAAAAGGTGAGCCTACAGAACTATCTCACACTCTACATCAGCACTGTCGAGTAGAATGTTCTACAATGACGGAACTTTCTATACGTGCACTGTCTAGTATAGCAATGTTAAAATTAATAACAGACCTTAACCAAGACAGGAAGTGAGAGGACCTATGGAAGGAGCTATCATGCCATACGCTGGGCATGAAAGTCCTACAGAAAGAACTTTTTATGGTTTCAACAGAGCTTTATGGTGTAACAGCCCCTCCTCTTAACTTCCTCCTTCCATCTACATAAGAGACTTTCTTTCTTTCTTTCTTTCTTTCTTTCTTTCTTTCTTTCTTTCTTTCTTTCTTTCTTTCTTCCTTCCTTCCTTCCTTCCTTCCTTCCTTCCTTCCTTCCTTCCTTTCTTCCTTTCTTCCTTTCTTCCTTTCTTTCTTTATTTTTATTTCAGAGAGGAATGGAGAGGGAGAGAGAGAAACATCAATGATGAGGGAGAGTCATTGATAGGCTGCCTTCTGCACAACCCCCACTGGGGATCGGGCCCACAACCCGGGCACGTGCCCTTGACCAGAATAGAACCTGAGACCCTTCAGTCCGCAGGCCGACACTTTATCCACTGAGCCAAACCGGCTAGGGCACTATTTTTTTTTTTCTTGTTGAAGTTTGTGCATGTGACTTGTTATGTCTGCATGTAGTAGACTGCAATCCCTTCTTTTTCCTGAATAAATCATTTTTTTGGTAATGGAATGCCCAGTCGACTTTATGTTTATGGTTGGCAGTAGCCACTAACCACATGGACTATCGAGGAGTTGAAATGTGGCTAGTGTGACTGAGGAACCAAATTTCAAATTTTATTTAATTATCATTAATTAAAAAGTAAATTTAAACAGCTACATGTGGTTAGCAGCTACCACATTGAATAGATCACTGGGACTAACAGAACAAGTGTATGGCATTAATATAAAACCAGGACATCTTTCTTTCTTCCCCTTTTTTCCCCCACTGTACATACACACAGCCAGAATCCTAGTAGGCCAAAGGATCACTCGTTCCTTTTGTTTAACTCCACCACAAGAATCAGTTTCATCTCTATTAAATTTAGGAAAAGACTTTAAAATATATAGATCAACAATCTTTGCAAAATGGACCATTGATTTGTATATCTATACTATGGAAAGTATTTAAACTAGTGGGAATGATAATCATAAGATTTCATTCCATAATATATAATGCTTTAAATTTCTGAATTCCTATTTCTGCCAGAGACTTATGTAAAAAGATCTTAAGTTCCCAAAGCTCTATCTCTAGCATTTTACTCCTTTTAATGCAAAAAAGAACAAAGTAATTTGTATGAGATCTCTCCATCTCATCATATGTGTTTGTCTGTTCTGTTTTCTCATTAAACTCTTTGTAAATATGGCTCTTAATACCTTCTGTTTTGCATTAGCTGTATAACTAATACAAAACACTAATACAAAACAGCAAGAAGAAGATGCCATAGAAGACAAATATACTGTCCTACTGGAGAGGAAGTAGTTTAAAGCCAAAGACTGTATTTTAAAAATATATTTTTATTGATTTCAGAGAGGGAGACAGAGATAGAAACATCAATGATGAGAGTGAATCAATGATCGCCTGCCTCCTACACACACAACACTAGGAATCTAGCCAGCAACCCAGATGTGTGCCCTGACCAGGAATTTAACTGTGATCTTCTGAAATATGAAGTGAGAGAAGGTAAATTCTTAACTCTTGACAGCAAGCCTACTGTCAGAGAATCATGGAAATGCAGGAGTGTCTTCCAGCTAAAGAGCCTCATAGATCAGTAATACATATGTCATTGAACTGAACTTTGAGAGTATAGTAAACCGAATTTTTTCTTTAAGAATTGCATGCTAGTACAAGTCAATATGGAAACTGGAAGTCAATATGGAAATTTCTATCAAAAAACTTTGATGTAGCCCTGACCGGTTTGGCTCAGTGGATAAAGCATCGGCCTGCATACTCAAGGGTCTCAGATTCAATTCCAGCCAAAGGCATGTACCTTGGGTGCGGACACATGCCCAGAGGGGAGTGTGCAGGAGACAGCTGATTGATGTTTCTCTCTCATCGATGTTTCTAACTCTCTTTCCCTCTCTCTTCCTCTCTGTAAGAAATCAATAAAATATATTTTAAAGACTTTGACGTAGCCTTGGCTGATGTGGCTCAGTTGGTTGGAGTGTCATCCTATACACCAAAAGGTGGAGGGTTTGGTTCCCAGTCAGGGCATGTGCCCTTGACCGGAATGGAACCTGGGACCCTTTAGTCCATAGGCTGACACTCTATTCACTGAGTCAGACTAGTGAGGGCTAGAGTCAAGCTTTGAGAGCCAGTCCCCCATCTGAGCTCAAAGCACTGCCCTGCCAGAGTGTGAGAAAGAACTAAGAGGATCTGAAGAGTAGAAAATGGAAGACACTTGGACAGTGATTAAATTTAAGGAATCTAAGTTTTTAAAAAATTCATGCCTCGTTTGAACATGAAGAAAGGAGGCAGAGAACATACTGTAGGCCAATAGCTAGGCTGAGGAAAGGGGGCGGGATCAATATGGTGAAATGAAACTTCCTGTGCGGTATTCTTGGAAGCATGAGGCCTGTGGATAGCTGTCCACATTCTCTCACAGTTAGTTTCGATAACATCGAAAGGATTATTCTTCCTTTGCTTCTTCCTGATTTTTACCACACTTGTCTTCTAGATCCCTGGGATAAAGTATAATGGTGGTCATCATTAGGTGTAACATTTCAAAAACACTTTTAACTTAACCAAGCCTGTTTGTATGGAAAGAATAAGGGCATTAGAGCCAGAGAAATCTGAGTCTGTTTCCTCTTCCACTCCTAAATTTTGAATTCTTGGCCAGCAGCTTATCCTCTCTGGTTCTGTCTCCTTAGATAGAAAAGGAGAGTCAAAGCTACCCACTTCTAAGGATTGTGGCATACGTCAGCCCAGTGTCCAGTGCACAGGAACCACAGAGTGAATTTCAGTGGTTAATATATACCCCCAAAATAAAATATTTCTGGATATTTATTTAGTTAATACATACTATATAGTTAACCTCCAAAATTAGGGTAAGATAATGCAGTGTAATAACCCTAGGTGACTGAAAAGATGAAATATAGGAATAACAGCAAATAGCGTAGGAACCTAGGGAAGAAAGAGCGTAGAAGTGAGCCACGTTCAAACCTCCTATTTCATTTGACCCTCATGACGATTCTGTGACAGAGGCAAGGAAGTGCTGAATGCCTTTGACAGAGTGGAAAAACAGAAGCACAGACAGGTCCCAGCTCCACTGCAGCTACTGTAAAATAAAGTGATGGATTAAGAAAATTCTGAAGTTTCCTTCAAGGCTACAATTCTTTAATTCTTTGACTTTCCTAAAGTAAGTCTACTCATTACTATGAGATTTGCTACCAGAGTTCACATTTCCTGTTTCTCAGCCCAGGGCGTTCTATCAAAGCCAGAAGTTCGTAGGAAGAAGGAACACCTTGCTTCAAAGGAAAATGAAAAGTCCGCCTGTGAAGAAATAGCCTTCTTGTTTTTTTCCACTGGCATTGTTTGTTTTCACATGGGCTTCCAATCTCACTCTCAAAGGCCCAGGCAACGTGTGCTCGTGCCTCCGTCACAGTGTCCATCCTCACACATCAAAGGGCTTTCCCTCTGTCATCATCACACCCAGTTCCTATGAACTTACTAATGTTTATTCAAGTCTCTCTCAGTCTCCCCCGCTCGCAAGCTTTCCTCCACGCCAAAAGAAACAAAGCTTGTCACCCCTTGGTCCTACTTCCTTGCTTTTTAGTTGTTTACTCTACTACTTTACTAACATCAACAATACTGCTTTTCAAAGTAAATCAAGTTGAAGTTCTACTCTTCTGTCAGAGGAGAAAATAGACACATAAACACCACAGAAGAGCTAATTACACACTTGGACTCCAAGTGGAAACCAAGGAGTTACGTTTGTGGGTGTCTCCGAGTCTATGCGAACCTACACTACACCTCTGGCTTACCGTGTGGTTCCAATTTCATCTGAAGTCCGAAGTGGCCTCGGCTCCCCAAAGACCTCGGGGCCTTATTTTGTTCCAAGAGACAATGCCATAGCAATGTCATGTTTGCCTGGTTACAAAGACTTCCACAGAGGCCAACATATCACTAACAAGGTTCAGCAGGCGCTGCATCTGAAACAACTAGAGCATCTCTGTTATTTGGTTCTGACTGCTTTACCTTCATGAATCTGTCAAGAGGTATTAAGCACAGTGGTCCCGCCTTTGGAAACTGCTGCTTAAACTACGATGTTATTCTTAGTCTCTTATTCCGTAGGTCAACTCTGTTATTTTTTAGACTGTAAAATAACTTTGGTTTTAGCTTGAACAATAGAAAAGATATATTTAACTGTCTGACCTTGCAAGCTAGCCATCTAAAGGGGCTGATACACTGATACTGATAACAATTCCCATATTCTCGTGCCATGTGTTTGTTCATCCAAGGTTACAGGTGTTTGTATAGATATGTACTCAAAGTTACAAAATTGTCTGTATAGATATGACGGGTGTTGGTTAGCTATGAAATATACTCAAGGTTGCAAATTGTCTGTAAAAATAACTTGCACAAGGACCTAAAAGAATATAAAAAAGAGTGCTTCCTCCTTTGGGTGTTCAGAATTTGATAGAGGTAATCTGCTCTGAACCTGCACACAAAACAGATGACTCCTAACTAACTGGCTTATTAAGGTGTCTTGTCCAGTTCGCTGATTTTCGATACAACAGTATAATAATAATAAATCCCTGTTACATGATTAAGGTGAAATATACTTGACTAACTTTTTTAAATGGACAAATTATATTTATATTAAAAGTAAGTAATTGGCATGGGGTGGGCAGTTAGGAGCTTGGAGGTAAAGGGGGGGAGAATGGCAGATATCTGTAATACTTCAACAATAAAAAGTATATTAAAGATAAAATAAATAAAGGTAAATAATTGTTTTTAAGTGTGTTAAGTAATTATTTTTAAAAATCTACTCCTTTATTATACTCATTAGATTACAAGCACATTCATGTGTATAAATTGTTCTTCTTGCCCTCATCCTGCACCTAGAGCAGTAGGTACACAAGGGATGCTGTGTGGTCCATATCAATATTAAGAGCAATGTGACCTCATAATAGGTATTAGACAGTGGAAAAAAATAGAGGCCTTGAGATGTCTGTAGAATATATGTTCTTTTAATTAAAAACTGTAATCTGACCAAGTCATGGATTTTTCCTCCAATGTGAAGTTGTGATAATAATAACATCCTCAAAGTCTTATCGCGAAGATTCAATGTAATTATGCCTGCATGTGCATAGTGTTTGTCACATTATAGGAGATCAATAAAGTTTATTAAATCATAACTCATGGAATGTAAAAGAACATACTGGAGAATGGTCATGAGAAATTCATTGGAGGTTAAAAGTATTGAAACACAATTAAAACAACGGAGGGAGAATGTAATTTTTACTCGGGATAAAGGACACTAGCAACAACTCAGAGGGAGGTGAGGCCTGAAGGAAGAAGAAGGAAAGGAACTTGGCAGGAATGAAAAGCAAGTCCAGAAGAGGGGCTACAGACCTGGTAAGAGAGCTGATGGAACTCTGTGCTTGGTGAAGCCATTTTCTGTAAAACAAATTAATAAAGTGATATTTATAAATGTGTATGGGTGCTACTCATTCAACTAAAATAAATGTTCAAGGACTTCTGAACTGATGGCAGCTTTATTATCATTATGTATTTTTAATCAAAGGATACTAAAAAGTCAAACTACTTTGTGTGGAAGGACCCATATTTTGACATTCAAACAGGGTTGTCATATTGGGTTGGAAACCACTTGTTCTGACTGATGGCAGCTAACTGAGGGATGGTAAAACCTAGTCCAAGATCTGCTGCACCCAAGAAAGTCCTTGATTCAAGTTAGACAGTCTAGGTGTTCCCCAATCAATCTAGCAGCACCTTTTCATAATAGCATGTGCAACTTGTACGTCAACTTTACGTATTTATATATTACATTTAAACATCTTCCGTACTGAGGAGGTGAAAACGGTGTCACGTTAATTGTTGCAACGTGTAGCAAACACACATAGGGCCATGTGTGGACCTCAGGTCCACA
Source organism: Murina feae (assembly GCA_004026665.1). Taxonomy (NCBI): domain Eukaryota; kingdom Metazoa; phylum Chordata; class Mammalia; order Chiroptera; family Vespertilionidae; genus Murina; species Murina feae. Next base: position 33,316 of record PVJC01003664.1, on the reverse strand, counting down.
CAAAAGAGACAAATGGTGGCAGGAAACATTAAACGAGAGAGAGAGAGAGAGAGAGAGAGAGAGAGAGAGAGAGAGAGAGAGAGAGAGAGAGAGAGAGAGAGAAGTGGATCCTGAACTTCCAGAGGAGGGCAAATGGACATTACTGATGAAAGGTTAAGGTCCTGAGGGACTAGATGAGAGGTTAAGGAAAAAGAGATGAAGTCAAAGATGGCCTGTGTTTGTCAGAAGAAAATTAAAAATAGCCAATACATAGCTTAGGCAAAGTCAACATCGGGATGATCTTCTGTTTATATCTTCTTCCTTTTTTTCTCTCTTCTATCGCTTACAATATTTATTGAAATGTTAGCATCTCTCAAGTTCCATGACAGGTCTTAGATTTTAAAGAGAGCAAAACAGACACACCCCCTTCCTGCTGGACCTGATCGTTGCTTCTTGTCATTTCCACACCTGCAGACTGGAGGGCAGGGGGTTGGAGGAAGAGGTGGATCCCACAGCCAGAACAAACCCCAAGGGTACTTCTTAAATTAGGGTGAATATTCACATTTGGACATTTGAGGAAGGGGAAGATCTCTGAAGTAGGACTGATCTGTAGCCCTCCAGGGCAAGGTCAGTGTTATTAAATGAGGTCTACCCATGCAGGTGCTTCTTGTGAATAATTTGACCTTTTTCTTATCTTCTCTTGGGCTATGGTTGCAGCCATGTTTAACCAAGAATTTTCATTGTTTCCATTTGTCTTTTCAATCTCTCCTGACACAATAGGATCTCTTTTTTTTTCCTTAAAAATATGTTTTTATTGATTTGAGAGAGAGAGGAAGAAAGAGGGAGAGAGAGAAACATTGTTTTGAGAGAGAAACACTTAGTTGCCTCCCATGGGGGACCAAACCCACAACATGGACATGTGCCTGACTGGGAATCAACCAGTGACCTTTCTGCATGCAGCACGACACTCAACCAACTGAGCCACACCAGCCAGGGCCAAAATAGGATCTCTTACCAACTCTTCAGAAAAAACTCATTGTGTCAGGATAGCTTTATACGATAGTGATACAAGAAATAGTGGATGGAGAAGTTAAAAACAGTGGTTGGCCTTCCCCACATTCACCCTCTGCTGAAACCCGGCATGATTTTGAGGCGGCTTTGTGCACGTGTTCCTGGCCGTGGCCAGCAGCAAGGAGTCTATTTCTTGGTGGAGTTGGCAGAGGTTAGGAGAAGCAGACAATGCAGGGAAGCAACTTCCAGGGCTCGAGGGACAACGCCTTCCTCCCCCTAAAACACGGTGGGGTGAACCTTGAGGAGTGCTTGTGGGGGAGGCTGATGCCTTACATCTCCTAAGGAGAAAGGAAAACTCCCTACAGAAAGTCAGGGAAAGATGTGTTGTGGGGGAGGGCTAGATATTTGAGAAAAGTGGAGAAGTGTGGAATAGGTGAGAGAAAATGGCAGAGAGTTGATGAGGAAAATAGGCAGTAGTGAAAGTTCATTCCAGATGGCTTAGTGTCCATTGTATTGTCTTATTTTCTCCAGGAGATCCTCTGAAGGTTGAGAGGTGGGTGACGAGGGAGCTTTGATATTTGGCCCTGCAGGTAAAGTGGAAGAATAACAGGGTAAGAAAGTAAAGGCATAGAAAGAAAAAAGAACCCAGCTGTTGTAGCTCAGTAGTTGAGCATTAAGCCAGAAACCAAGAGGCTACCGGTTCAATTCACGGTCAGGGCACATGCCTGGGTCGTGGGTCCTCCCCTGAGGGGGGGGCATGCATAGGCAGCTGGACGATGATGTCTCTCTCTCTCTTTTCCTCTCCCTTCCACTTTTTCTAAAAAATCAATTAAAAAAAACTATTTTTTAAGGAAGAAAAAGGAGAGAAGTGATGATCCACAGAATATCAATCAGGAAAGGAAGAAATGAAGACAGACAGGAGCTAAGGGAGAGATAGAAGTGGAGGAAACTGTAAATTGGAGGTCTCAGTGAGGACACAGAAGAGCAGATGGAAAGTAACTGATTAAAGATTGTGTTCGGAGTCTGAGGTATTACGGTATTTTCAGAGCAGTAGCAATTCCAGATGATGACAAGTTCCAGGATGTGTCTACGGAAAAGCCTGGTTAAAGTAGAGAAGTCATTGGAAATAAATGTCTGGAGTATCACCCATGAATATGTCATCCTAAAAAACGGGAGGATAGAAAAGAAGCGAGGGTGCCAAGTCTTCCATGAATCAAGAGCAGCAGTGAAGAGAGGCCAGTACTTGACAGAAGCAGAAGGCCTGGGAGAGTACAGCTAAATAGAACCATCTCCACAGGGGCAGGGGCATTTTTCAATAAGAGGGTGGGAGAAATCAGCATCATGGGCCAAACATTTCATTTTCTAACCGAAACCACAGAATTAGTGAGGCTGGCTTGGTACTTATGAAGTTTCTTTTACAAACTTTTAAGTAGGAAATGAGCCCTAGCTGGTTTGGCTCAGTGGATAGAGGAGTTCCAGGTTCGATTCCAGTCAAGGGCACATGCCCGGGTTGCAGGCTTGATCCCCAGGAGGGGGCATGTAGAAGGCAGCTGATCAATGATGCTCTCTCATCATTAATGTTTCTCTCTCTCCCTCTCCCTTCCTCTCTGAAATGTATATATATATATAATGAACATCTTGCAAATGACTTGTTATTTGTCTACTTTTTTTAAGTCATGTTTTCTGCCCCTTCATTTATCATAGTTTTAGGCTCTGCCTTGTTCTGCTGTGTACCTGGTAGAATAGCTTACTTGCTGGTACAGCTCTGTAATACACGACGACAGAGTATATAATGTGCCGTATCCAGGTCCCTGTGACTCACAATTTCTAGGAAGAATTGAGAGACCTGTAATTATGGATTTGCAGTTAAGTGATCTGAGGTTTTATTCTTAAAGGCCCATGAGATGAGAGTAACTGCCTACCAACCCTTGGAACAGAGCTAATAAAGAGAAAAGAGAGTTGAACCAAATCACTGCCTTTGACAGCTTTACTTATCAACTTATTCATGTGTATTGGCTAAATCTTTTATGTCATGCACTGCTAGGTCAACATAAAGCTGTTTCACTCCTATTCCCTGTCTTTGAGAAGCCATGGTCTAGTGACTTAAACAAATGGTGACAGATCTTTGTGAAGGGCTGTAACAGAATACTCTACAAAGGTTTATGAATGTCTATGTGGGGAGGCTACAGAGGACTTCAGGAAGCTGGCAGTAGTTCACCTGCACTTGAGTAAGAGACTCTTAGGTAAAGGGCCTAGCAGTTGGAGTGAAAAAGAACATAACACATAGGAAAGAATAGTTAGTTCAGCCAGCCAGGCTTTAGTGTAGGGTGTGTAGAGGCAAGAGGCAAGAAATATCCATGGGAAGCTATAGAGGGAAGCAGATCCTCAAGGGCCTTGAATGTTATGCTAAGGTGCTTGGATTTTAATCTATAGAAAGTCAGGGTTCAATAGGATTTAGAAGAAATATTTTTAGATGCAACATTAATTGAGAATAGAGTAGGGGTAAGGGTATGGGAAACTCAAGGCTAGGAGATCACTTAAAAGATGATTATGAAAGAAAAAACTTGTGATAAGAAAAAAGATAGAAAGAAAATAGGAGATGTTTAGAAGGTAGAACCCATCAGACTTGATGAGTGAAATGTATGTTGCAAATGAGAGATAAGCAGAGAAATTCTAGAATGACCTCAAGGATCTGACCCAAATGTACTTGCTTGGTGTCTTATAGTGCTGTTAATTATGATTAGAAACACTAGAGGAGATGGGATTTTGGTTGGAGAAAGAAGAAGAGATTACAGTACTGGTTAGGGAGAAAGATGAATATGTCACTTTTACAGGATGGATTTCCGATGGCTCTGAGAACTCCCAGAAGTGGTCTCTGTAAGTGGATGGTTATGTGAGTCTGGAACTCTGGAGAGAGTTCAGGCTGAAAGCATAATTTGAAAGTCAGTGTCTGCATTTCCCCCAAGGCCATGAAAGTGGATCTTAGAGGTCATGGAGCTCCAATGCTCCGTCTGAAAGGCCTGAAATGAAGCAGACACAAATGAAAGAAAATGTTTTTCCCTTTAACTTTTTTCCCGCTACTTTGAAAATTATCTTTGTTGAAAAACAACAACGTAAGTGTGATAGAAGTTGATGAAAGACAGTGGAATGGTGGAGAGCATGCAGCCTCCAGAGGAAACTGTATATGTCATATGGTTTTTCCTTACGCGTACATACCTATGACAAAGTTTAATTAATAAATTAAGCACAGCAAGAGATTAAAAACAACTAATAATAAAATAGGATCATTATAACCATACGCTGCAATGAAAGTTATGTAAATGTGGTCTCTCTCCAAATCCCTCACTGTACTGTACTCACCCCTGTCCTTGTGATAATGTGAGTTGACACAATGCCTATGTGATGAGGTAAATACAGGTGAAGGATGTAGGCATTGTGATGTAGCGTTAGGTTATTGTAAGAGGTACTAAACACAAGCACTGTGATACCTCCACAGTCTAAGCAAGAGAGTGTTTTTTTTTTCTATCTCTTTTAAGTATAACTTTGTTTCCATGTTAATGCATAGTCAGATTGATTATTACCTTACGTATAGAATTTATAATTTTCATCTTGCTTGATACCTCAATTGACGAAGATGGCTCCTGAGCGACTGAACAGTGAGTAGTGTAGACAGTGTGGATGCACTGCACAAAGGTGATTCGCATCCTGGGCAAAGGAAGCAGGACGCCATAGGGTTGCATCATGCCACTCACAATGATGGGCAATTTAAATCTGACGACTTGTTTATTTCTAGAATTTTCCATTTAATAGTTTTGGGTTGATCCTGTGTAACTAAAACTGTGGAAAGCGAAACCTCAGGTAAAGGAGGACTAATGAACTTGGACCGTGCTAGGTGGGGAGGGGTTTCCTTTCGAGTGAGTCAAGATAAACTATATGTCAGAGGTGAGCAGGAAGGCAAGTTAACCCGGGCATAGCAAATTGTGTCCATGCACAAATAAGACCCGTGAGAGAAAGGCAGGGAAGAGTTAATGGGAAATGATAAAGGGCCTTGATGGCAGAGTAAGAAGACTGGTTTATCCGGTGGAAACAGTAAGAGATTGTTGAGCATGTGGGAGCTTACTCTGAATATTGTACATGAAATCAGTTGACAGGAGAAGACGAGGTGGGAAGAGCAGGTCAGAGCTTGTGGGGACAGCCTCGAGGTGAGTTATTAGGATCTAGACTGGAATGAGTGAGAGTGGGAGGAAAGGGCTGAGCTCTGGGTGGGAAGAATCACTGAGACATCAAAAGAAAGGTTGGATTTTGTCTTCTCTACCAAGAAGAAGGATGTTCAATGTAGAAAGGGTGAAATAGATGTGATTAAAATGGAATTAAATTGCAAAAAGTTCAGGTAGAATAGCTGTGTTTTTTTTAAAAAAAATTAAGTTTAAATCATTAGATAACCCAGAATAATCAAGTATTTAGCAATTATGAACAGAGTCAGCTAATAGAATTTCTTTTAAAATGCATACGAGTATAATCAATGGACACAAGACACTGGGGGGTAGGGGAGGAGCGGGGAGGGTCAAGGGAGAAAAATGGAGACCTGTCTAACACTTGTTGTAATACTATAAGCAATAAAACAAAATTAAAAAAAAAAGAAATAAAGATTTCCAGAATAAATAGTGTTTTTGCTCTATATGGAAATGAATAGAAACAGAAAGAAGAAAAAAATCAATAAGTTAGCTTCACCCCACCCCAGATTTAGTTGATATTTCGGGTTATTTTTTCCATCTCTTTTAAGTATAACTTTGTTTCCATGTTAATACATAGATTGATTATCATCTTACGTATGGAATTTATAATTTTCATCTTGCTTGAATAATTAAGATCTTAACAAAATACTTCATATTCTATTACAAATTTATTGGTACACATGACTTTTAATAATCGCACAGCATTTAGTAGTATGAGTATATTATTTAATCAGAGATAGTTGGATATTAATACATTATAAATTTTCTTTTTACCGTTAATGTAATATATTTGTGCTTAAATCATTTTCCTGTATTGTGGATTATTTCCTCGGGCTAATTTCCCAGATAAAAATCTTTTAAAAACACAAAAGAATACGAAATAAGTATTCAGTTTAAACATAACTTAAAAAGTTGGATGAGACAGTTCCTCTGCAAAACCTTAGTGAAGAAAAAGGAAAAAAGAAGACGGTTGTTTAACCACCCTGCTGCCCCAAGGGACAACTGATAATGACACATGGGAAATAACATGACATAAAAAACATCTAAGGAGGCACAAGTCAGGTTCGATAATTAACATCTGACGCACAGCCCAGTTATATCTATATTTATGTTGTTATATTGCACTTAAGTCTATTTATATGTATATCTATTTAGCTGCAAAAGTGAACAAAGCATCGGTATAATTGTTCTCTTCATTCATCATGTTGTTGTTTTAAAGTTCTGAATTAGTGGAAACAGTAGACAATATTAACAAGATATCTGAGCCAGGTAAGACCCATTGAGACTTAGAGTGAAAATTCTGGCGCTTGGAGTGAGCAGATCATGGTGCCTGCAGCGGTCAGCTATTGACTGGGCAGTTTACTGTGACGTGTGAGTGGTGTCCAGGACTCAGCACAAAGTCTGCAGTCAGATGGACTGGGTTTGTTTCACCCTGATGGTTACCAGATGTTTGCTGTGGGACGAGTTGAGTAATCTTTGAAATTCATAACACCTACTTCATAGAGCAATGAAGTCCTACACACATCTAAATTGTTGCTGTCATCACTTCTGTCCTTGACATTATTCGGGCACAAGATTTATGGGGATTCTCTAAGCAGGGGAGAGAATATTGCGGGAGAGCCAGAAGCGCTCCTCACTAGCCCTGAGGTCATGTCACCAGCTCCTCAGATGGAGCAGGTAGAGCAGGCGGGGCTCAAAACTAGGTGGATAATGGAAGCTCCTTGGTGCTCATCTGGTAGGATGTTGCACTGCAAGTTGCCATGGATATCCTGGTAACGGTGAGCAGCCTGATTTGACGCTGTGCCTCTCCCATTAGGGTAAACAGCCAGGGCTAGACTATCCGAATTAAACGGTCTATGCGACATGCTTTCATAATTGTCTTTGTCATGTTGCCAATTTTCTCACATACATAACAGCTCAGTTTTGTGGAAGTCAGTAAAGTCCACTAATGCTGTTCCATATACTAAGACTATTCCCCAAGCCAGGTTAACTCTACTTAAGACAGATTACTGAAATGGGGGACGAAAAGAGAAAAACGGTGTATTTGATTGCGCTATCCTTGACCCGATGACCAGCTTCGTTTTCTGTGGTAAAGCTCACTGATGGCAGAACTGTTGCCTCTGATCTCATTTTATGGTTTTAAAGCACCTTTATTAAGGTGTAGTTTGCATAAAACAATGGAAAAATTTAAGGTAGTCAGTTTGATGGATTTTGACAAATATAGACACCATGCAATCACCATTCCAATCAGTATATAGGGCACTTTTGTGGTCTCCAAAAGTTTCCTCTTTCCCTTTTGCAGTCAGTCCTCCTACCCTTTGCATTCCCCACTCTCCACAGTCACTAACCTGATTTTCATCACTATGAAAAGAGAATCTAGAGTGTCATATAAGTGGAATGATTAGTTCGGACGTATGTATCTAGCTTCTCTGGCTCAGCATATTATAGAGATGTGTTCATGTTGTTTATGTCACTAATGTGTCCCTTGGGTCAATACTTAGACATGGAATTGTTGGGTTATAAAGTATCTATTTAACTGCATAATAAGTTACTGGAGTATTTTCCAAAGTGACTGTAGCTTTACATTCTCACAAGCAATGTAAGAGAGACCTATATCCAATTCTATATCCTCACCAATGCCTGGATTTTTTTTTTTTAGTCTTCTAAAACTTTAGTCATTTAATGTGTGGTTAGTAGTATCTTATTGTGCTTTTGATGTGCATGTCCCTGATGGATAATGATGTCTAGCACCTTTTCCTGTGCTTATGTGTTCCATCCCAATATCTCCTTTCATTATATTTCTTCAAGTAATGGAAGCCATAGGTGGAGAGGCACCTAGGTGTGGATAAATAAGAAGACTGTTCTTTGAGGTTAAGCAGGTTTGAAGTAGAGAGGAAGATGATGAATATGAACGTGAGCTGACTTCCATCTATTTCCCAGATAACCTCAAAATCATACGATATAGGTCTTTTATTCTGGAATATTCTTTTCTACTTATCAAAGTTCTAATACGGCACAGAAGTCAGTGAAGGTTTACCTAAACTATGAATTAAGAGACGGAAATGCCAAAGGTGGAAATGATGTTTTCAGTCACTTGTTTCATATCCCTGTAGTATTTATTGAATAGGTTAATAAATTCCATGATCATGAAGAAGATAGACTGGTAAATCCAGCTTAACAAACATTTATTCAGTGTCTACCATGGGCGTGGCATTGCACCAGGGAGCCACTCTTAATAAATTCAATCCCTGAGATGTAGACTTATGTTTCAATTAGACCAAACATGGTGGAATGGACTAAGAAAGTACCAGCAAAGAGACGATAAGTGCTTTGGAAACACAAGGATGGATGCATAGGAGGGGAAGAAGGGCTATCATAGAAGTCTCAGAGAAAGGAGTCACAGTTGGGAACCGTGAGGAAAGAGTAGCAACACATTGCGGACGGATCACGAGAATTCTCGTTTCATATTACACAGTATTTTACAAAGTACCACACTTTAAACAGCTATTAACTTGTAAGAACATGTAATAAATAACTTCAAAATGCAATGGGTATTTAATTTTAAAGCGTGCCTTTAACATTTATGTAAAACGTTTTTTGTACTTGTTCAATAGAAACTTATCTGGCCACTGGGTAAAGCTAGCAACGAAGCTACTGGTCTGCAATGTGTTAATTGTAGTTATTGCTTGTTTAATGTATTGCCTTCTTTATAACAGACTGTTTAGATTTATATGATAAAGTGCAATTTATCCTAGAGAGATGCTCAACATTTAGGTAAATGATTTATTTGGCAACAGAAAGAAAAGTGGTAGGAAAATATTTACCCACTAAGGCATACTTCTGAGAAATATCAAGGAAACATTTAGCTTTATTTATGCACCAAGGTAACACATTTGGTGGAAGGAGTATAACTTCAGATTACTCAGTCTTGGCTTTACCAAATCTGTATTTTTGGGTCCAATTATTTTCATGTGAAAATGGATGTAATAAAAGTTTATTTATGCCATTGCTGTAATGTTAGGTCTCAAACTAAGAGTAGCACATGGTATGTGATCCTTAAATGTAAATTTCTTTCTCCTTCTTCACGCTTGCGTAATTCTAATGAGCTCAGATTGTAAATCTGCTTCTTTATTGGCAAGATCATAAATCAAGGCAAACAAAATGCAGATGGGACTACAGTGGAGGTAGGGAAAAAGGCCAAGTTTTTAAAAAACTGAATCTTTGTAAATGACCTAACTTTTGCCCAAAATAATACAACCAAATTCTAATGGGTGGGGAAAAATACTGAATTATCTCAACACTTCTAGCATCTCCTTTATATTTCTTTGATAGATTTTTTTTTTTTTCAGATTCCATGTCATGGCATGTCCTCTTTTATAGATGACATGAAAAGCAGGCAAGTCCTGGTATATGAATGATTCATTCATGTCAGTTATTACCATCAATTATTTCTAATATTTATGGAACTAAAGGCCCAGTGCACGAAATTGGTGCACGGGTGGGGTCCCTTGGACTGGCCAGTGAGCAGGGCTGATCGAGGCCAGGCCAATCAGGACTGGGCCAGAAAGGAGGCGACAGTCGCCAGGCTAGGTGCGAAAGGAACACATGCTGGATGCCAACACCACCATTATTGGTGCCCCGCCACTGCACAGTTCCCTGCTTCCCCTGCCCTCCTCCTTCCCTTGCTGCTGCACCGCCACCACGGCGGGCAGGCAGCAGGCCAGTTGGACCCTGCTAGCTTGGGGGAGAGATGAGGCACAGGAGGTTGGCCACTGGCCCGAGGAGGGAGCCAGCCCTCGGCCCCCTTAGGAAAGGGGCCACATCTGCTGCCACCCACCCCCGGTTCCCTGTCCCAGCCCGGGAACCAGCCCTGATTGGGCAATCAGGGCCTGCCAGCCACGGGGAGGGACCATGGGAGGTTGGCCTGCTGGTGGTAGGGAGGGACTGCAGGAGGCTGGCCAGCTGGAGGAGTTGACTGTGGGAGCGCATTGACCACCAGAGGGCAGCTCCTGCATTGAAAATCTGCCCCCTGGTGGTCAGTGTGCATTATAGTGACTAGTTGTTCTGGCCACTTAGGCTTTTATATACATAGATAGACATTTGCTGTGGGTCAAGCAACATACCAAATGTTTTACATGCATTATCTCATATATCCTTCACAAAACTCTGGGAGATAGGTAACATGATCAGACCTGTTTTACAAATGTAGAACTAATAACACAGAGCATTTGATGATCAGGCTGCACAGAAAGTAAGAGAGCAGTGGCAAAGCATGTGAGCCTAAGTCAGTTTGACTCACAAAATGTCTCACTGTCTCTGTGCTACGCTGTCTCCCATCTCTCTCTCTCTCTCTCTCTCTTTGTCTCTCTCTCACACATACACATACAGCACTCACCTACACACACTCACACACTAATATACACATACATATACATACTCACATATACTCATACAGTCACATACACACATATATTCATACATACTCCACACACATACAGCACTCACATACTAGTACACACACTAATATACACATATATACACACTCACATATACTCATACACAGTCACATACACACACATATACAACTCACATACACACTCACAGTCACACAGTTATGTACACATACATATACACACCCACATATACATATACACTCACACACACAGTCACACACTCACACACATACAGAGTCATACACACACACAACACACACACACATCACAACTTTTCTGGCCCCTGCCTCTACCTCTGCTCAGGTGGAAATTCACTGTTGTCTCAGAATACTTAGGTTTGGCAAAGAAATGCTCGCTCACATGAGTCAAGCACTACACTTCCATGTGGCTGCTGAGCCTTTCCTTACAAACACAGGGAAGCTAGAGGCAGGGCAGGAGCCATCATGCAGGTAACACTGTCACGTGGTGCTGGGCCACTTTTACTAGGTATTGCTAAACGTTCATCTAGTGACAGAAAGAAAGACATACTATACTCGATGTATGCCTGGATTAGTGAGTTCCTGGAGAATAAGCTTCCTTTATAAGAAATAGGAGATCACTTTGCCAATCACATAAATGTCTAACCACTATGCTGTACAACAAAAACTAGTCTATAATAATCTATAATAATAAAAGCATAGCATGCTAATTAGACCAGATGTCCTTCCAGATGAAGTCAGAGCTGTGAGCGAAGCCTGGGTTCCAGGTGCCAAAGGGAAGCCGGGCCGGCAGCCAGAGAAAGGAAGGCCCACTCTTGCACGAATTTCATGCATCGGGCCTCTAGTATAATATAGGATGTCAACTGGTAATTGAAAAAGAATAGGAGTCTGATACTTGTTTTCATTTATTTTTAGAAAACAAGCCACTTATTCTGCAAAACACACTTGCTCTCCTTTACAGCTGCATGAAAAATACCTCAATAAAACATTTTTGCTTTTCCTGACCACTTTAAGATTCACTGAAAATGATGTTTGACTGAGTGATGATTGCAAGTATGAAATAGACTGATTCCTTAGACTAAGGAACAGACAGGCACACACAGGACTTGGTAAGCATAGAGGGAAGGTACAGGGTCTGATGTGGGGGGAGGTGATATCAGACAGTGTAACAGAGGTTATGATCCAGCCCCAGCTCAGCCCTCACAAGCCATGCGGTGGGGGCTGGTTGCACAGTTTTCCTAAACACCAGTCACCTCACATACCTGGTGGGTGATTCTATTTGGCTCCCAGTTTTGTATCCATGGACTTACAGGAAATCACATTATCCTCTTCTCTTTCTACTCCCTTCTCCTTCCCCTTCATTGTAGTCTAATTTGAGGGTCCCCAGGGCTCACCCCTTGGGGCTCTTGGAGTTTCTGTTTAACTCTCTCCCTTGGTTACCTCGCTCTCAGCCATGTCTCCTCCAACATTTCCATCTCATGCTGGGCATCTCCACACAGACACCCTGGGCAGGCATTTTAAATCAACAACCACCACACAGTCACGTTTGTTATTTCTTCCTGCATTTCAAAATAGAACCTCTGGTCACACAACACCCCAAAACTCTGAGTCATCTTTACCACTTATTTTCTTGTTCCTTATCTAATCAGTCACCAAATTCTGTAGGTTCTTCCATCCAAATTTCTTCGATAAGAACAGGCGTGGAAACACAAATGGCTATAATAGCTGTGTCCAACAAGGCTGTTTCCTTAATAGAGATTTATTAATTTTAACACTAAAATTAAAGGCATTTCTGGGTCTCTGCTTGCAGGGCCGCTCCCTATGCAGCATCTTGCACACAACTCCCCAACTAATCTTTTGCTTTCTGCTAAAATCTTCATCAGCCCTCTCATGCGTCTAAGTGATGGAAACTGCATTGTGGGGAAGGGTCTCAGGTACCTCGGCAGCCTCTCTGTCAGCCTCTTCTTCCATCGCTCGTGTTAAATCCCCCATGCTCAGCCTAAACTAATCCCTTACCTTTCTTGGAACCCACTGACATTTTCCTCACCCCAAACCTTTGCCGTAACATTCTTATCTCTTTTCCTATTTTCCCTATTGCATTGACATATTTGTCATTATTTAGCCAAGTCACTAGACCATGAATTAGCCTGTTCCACCCTAACTGACCAGGCTTCTTTCTCTCTTTTCTGAACACCCACGCAGGCACACTACATTGGTTGAGGGATTTCCATAACATCACATAAATCCTCCCTGGTAGAATTTATTAAAGTAAATTCCCTGATCCAATTTCTACATTTGTGGGGGGCGGTGTTACATCAACACCAACAAATAATTCTCAGCGCTCTGACACTATTTACCCGAGATAGCATGGTATCACACAGGTTAAGGATTTAGTCCTACAAGAATGCCTCCCCCCAACCCCATACTAACAATTTTTTAAAACATATTTTACCGATTTTTTACAGAGAGGAATGGAAGAGAGTTAGAAACATCAATGAGAGAGTAACATTAATCAGCTGCCTCCTGCACACCTCCTACTGGGGATGCGCACGCAACCAAGGTACGTGCCCTTGACGGGAATCGAACCTGGGACCCTTCACATCCACAGGCCGACGCTCTATCCACTGAGCCAAACCAGTTAGGGCCCCATACTAACAATTTTTGCACACCAGCCGGGTGTCCAAGAAGTCCCTTCCATTCTGACACTATCTACCTAGAGACAAAGATAGCATCGTAACCCACTGGTTCAGGATTCAGTCCTACAGGACTGACCTTCCCTTCACACACAAACACTTCCAATGACAGCTGCCCGGCTTCTATGCTTCTGACCATCTGGCTACAGATTGGAGGTTCCAAGGAACCCCTCCACTTGAGAATGCCAATTGCAGGTTGTTACCCTGCTTCTAACCAACTGACCGTAAATCAGAGGTTCCACAACTCCGTGTTGGGTTCTATTCATTTGCTAGATCGGGTCACAGAACTCAGATAAACCTGATAGTTATTGGATCACTGTTTGATTATAAGAGGATGTAACTCAGGAACAGCCAGAAGGAAGAGATGCATAGGGGTAAGGGGGGAGGGGGGAAGGTCAAAGGGAAATGGAGACTTATTTAACACTCTTTGTAATACTTTAAGCAATAAAACAAAATTTAAAAAAAAGTATGAAGCAGAGGGGGCAGAGGGGTTAGAGCTTCCGTACCCTTTTTAGTGTACCACTCTCCTCGTACCAACATGTGTTCACCAACCTGAACTTTCCCATTGTTTTTCTGTTGGCTTCATTGCAGTTCTGATTGATTAAATAATTGCTGTTGTTAATTAATTTAATCTCTAACCTCTCTTTCCTGGAGGTCCAAGTGGGACTTAAAATTCTAACCCTCTAATCACGTGGTTGGTTCCCTTGGCAACCAGCCCCCATTCCTTGTGAAGTCCAAAAGTCACCTCATTTAACATAACAAAAAACTACTTTTTCAGGCCTGGCGGGCATGGCTCAGTGGCTGAGTGTTGAACTATGAACCAGGAGGTCATGGTTTGATTCCCGGTCAGGGCACATGCCTGGGTGGTAGGCCCAATCCCCAGTGTGGGGCATGCAGGAAGCAGCTGATAAATGGTTCTCTCTCATCATTGATGTTTCTATCTCTCTCGCTCGCTCTCTGAAATAAATAAAAATATATTTAAAATATTTTTTTTAAGGAAACAACTTTTTCAGTTTCAACGCTTAGAAAATTCCAAGAGTTCCTGAGAGTTGGGAGCCAGGAATTGTGGACAAAAACCAAAGATAGGTAAGAAAAATATTTAGGTTGTCCAAATGACTCAATATACATTTCTTAAAAATCACAATTTCTTATACATCACAATTAGAGATTCCTGAAAGCAAGTATTGGTCCTTCCTTATTGTGCTTTTGAATACTAGATGACCTCCAATTTATTAAAAGCCTGAATGTGGTCGCTGTATAGTTCCTGAGACAGGGGTGAAAGCTGGGTTAACTATTTTCTGCCAAAAGCGCAGACCAATTTTCTATTAATTTTTTTCACCTAAATTTATCATGTTGGAATTAGAAAGCTCTACAGAGATTATTTTAGTTCTAAACTCTTTCTTAACCAATAAGGAAACGAAACCCTGCGGGATAGGGTGACTGAGCTTAGAACTCATAGCTGGCTTTTGGTAGATTAAGTATGAACACGCAGGTCTACGTGCTATTGACACCAGAAGGAACTTGTTTCCCAAATCAACCCCCCAAAATACCCAATTCAGTGTCCTCCATGTAGAAGATACCTTTGCTGACTGATGACAGTAAAAAGAATGCAGCGTGGTAGAGTAAAAGAGGTTAAGTATAGGTTTGGAATAAAACAAATTGGATTTAGATTCTGGCCTGCTCCCTTAATGAGCCGCTCAGATTTTGGTTAATTAACTTCTTGGCTTGTTTCCTCAAAATGTAGGCAATTACTTACCAGTTTGTGAAGTTGTGTTGGTGAAAAGGTAAAATGTATTATATGAAATGATTGAAGCCACAACAATTTGAGATCATTACTTAAAATAATCCTTAGTAAGTTACAAATTTGTATATTTAATGTTTCTTAATAATGCATACATTTGCATCTTAGAAGCTTTTTTCTGAATTGAGTAAACAAACAGTGGATTTCTCCTTTTTCTTTTGCCCTCAGAATGTTGAAATTTTGGGGGTGGCCATAAGTGTTACTAAGAGTCCACCCAGTTATTTCTTGTAAAAGTTTCTTTTTTTCAATGTATTATCAAGAACCATGTGTTTTGGAAAGTGAATGCTTAGAGCATTCAGTGTTGCTGGGTGGCAGAGATAATTTTTTTGACACTTTGCAAAGTTCATTGACACTTTGCAAAGCTCATTGTTTTTCATTTTCTGGATTAGAAAGAAAAAGCTATTTCATTCACTTAATAAATACATACCTCTAAAGTTAAGTCTTCTGACAGCTCCGTGACTGATCTTGACCTTCAGCTCCTTGTCATGATGCTACCTTGCCTTCCACACAGTTGTATGAGCTCAAGCAGAAACAAAGGTTGCCTGCTCATAATGGCCTGGCCGAGGGGTATGATGGGGAAGGTTCTGGGAGGCTTTTAGGGAGAATAAATGAAGCCCTGGTACCACTTCTAAAACACAGCTGGGCCCTGATAAACTTAATGTTTTTATATCAAACTAGAGGCCCAATACACGAAATTCGTGCATGGGTAGGGTCCCTAGTGGCTGCTGGATGCCAGCCAGGACCTCCCTTACCCTGGCTGCTGCTGGCTGGGGTTTCCCTTCCTGAGCCTGGCCTGCTGACCCCGCCCCCTGGTCAAACTCCTGGTGGAGGGGGCAATTTGCATACTAGGCTTTTATTATATAGGATATGAAAGTAAAAGTAAGGTGGTTTAATATAAAATGTGAGAGTCACACTAGATGATTTTAGAAGCCCAACTTCTATACTCTAGCATATTCAACACTGACAGGTTTTTATGAACAATTATAGGAGTTTCTTTCCTGGAATCCCTAAAGGATCAGTTCTAGCACTGGGTGACCCAGGGTTCTGCTCAGTGTAAGTAAGCATGCGTCACAGAAAAAATGCTCCTGTTGGAAAATGCTGTTTTCCTCTCTAAAAAGCTCATACTGACCCACAAAGAACGATCAAGAAGCATCTCAGAAAGAATATCATGACAGGATGCATGGTCCAGGGACTAAGGCATAATTCCAAGCCTGGGAGTTTACTTAGCCAGGTAAGGAGTTTGAGGCACAGACAGGAAAGCTAGGCTAGGACTCTGCTACCCAGAAGACTCAGGTAAATCACTGAAGGGAAACAAGTTCTTGAGGTTACTGTCCATGAATGTGAGCACCTGGCCTTTCCATTGATGTCCTTTAGTGTTTTGACAGGCCCAGTGCTGAGCTGAGTGGCTCTGTACCCTGCCTTGTACCACCTAAATCGGTGTTCTCCACCGGGCTGCACAGTGGAATTACCAGAACCACTTTAACTAGTCCTGATGCCCCTCACATTCTCATGTAACCCAGCTGAGGTGTAGCTGGAACATTTGGATTCTTTTTTAAAAGCTTCTCCAGTGTGTGGCCAGCCCCAAGACATAGAGGTAAGACCTTCTAGCAAACCTTCCTTTTAAAATCCACCGCCCTATCATTTCGCTTCCTGGCGTTTGGTTTCCACCCCACCTGTGGTGAATTTCTCCCTGCAGTCAGACTAGGCTAGTCCCAACGTGGAATTCACCAGCCCAGGTGCTCTTGGGAAAGAAGGAAAGCGGTTCCGCCCAACCCTAGTCTGAGCAACAGTCCCTCCCCGCTGTGTTGCTCCGCCTGCTTCTGACTTCCTTTTCACACTTGCTCTTCTCCAATTGCCAAACGCCCTGGAAGACTACGCACCGCGCCCCTTTCTCTCCCGTCCTCTTGCTGGCAGCTGACAGGCCTCCTAGTCGTAGGCACCACGTCCCTGGGTAGGGGTTTGGGTGGTGGTGATGAGGACCTCTTTCTCGGCTCCAAGCCTCAGCATCCACCGCTCAGCTTTGCAGCACCAGGGCGCCCAAGGTCCTCTGATCAGGTTCCTGGGCGCCAAGCCTGGCCACTTAAAACACTTCCCTGTCCTCTGTTCCCCCCAATATTTTTGTTTGTCTAGAAAGCAGATCTTTACTTTTTCAGATGGCAGCTCGTCGCAGGCCCCACCCTAGCAAAGGGGAGAAAGTCCCAGCGCCCAGGACCCCTGGTCCACACAGCCAAGGGTCCCCAGGGGCCAGTGACGCTAGCGCCCCCCACCCCTCCACCCCCGCCCTTGCTCCGCCCAGCACCTGCACGGGCAAACCCCCTGCTCCAGCCGCTCCTGGCTCCACCCTTTGGTGATTCAGAGCCCTGGAACCACCCAAGGCGCTCATTTAAATTGATTTGCAGGACAACTACGCCCCGCTGCTACCTCGGACTGGACGCGGGAACCCGCTGGATCGTTTTTGTGGGGGCTGCTGAGTGCGGGCGCTGGGTCCCCGCCGCCGCGCCATGCGTCCCGCCGGGAGGGGCGCCCCCGCAGCGCTGCGCCTCCCGGGTTGGCTGACCCTGACGTTGCTGTTGCTGTTGCTGTTGCTGTTGTGTCGACACGCTGCGTGGGGTGAGTGGGGGCCAGGGATGCAGCCCAGCGGGGTGAACCCTTAGCCTGAGTGGGAGGGGCTGGGTCAGTCTCCATGACAACCGCGAAGGTCAAGGATGGGGGCGTCGGTCATCGGCCCCTGGAATTCTCTACCTTTACAGGTCAGAACTCCTCCTGGCCTTGTCCCCCGGGGCAGGAAGAGGGTCTCCGCTGCTAACCAGCTATTGGGGTCTTGCCGCGCGGGGCCCCGGCTGGCATGGCTTTAGCAGGGAGGCGCGGGATGCGGAGGGGGCGCTGGCTGAGTCTGCAGAGCAGACAGGCAGGGCTGGGCTGGAGGGACTTGTGGACCCCGCAGCATCCCTTTCCGAGCGGGAGGGAGGCCAACTCACCGACCACGCTGGCCCCTAAGCAGAGTCCAGGGAGGGCAGCACCCGGAGCCACCCATGGAATGGCACATCCCCGGTGCAACGTTCCAACCGGGACTCGGTCTTGATTGTTGCATAGCAACCGTATCTAAGTGGAGATGAATTACTAAACCGCTTCAAAAAGTAACGGAGGGGAGGGGTTCCTTCTCGACGCCTTTTAGCCTTGATTTCGTCGTCAAGACTGGAAGCCTAGCAAGTTGTTGGGATGTCGGTCGGCGCTGGATCGAAAGGCTACATGTGTAACCAAAGCTGCTTCCGTTTGCGTGAGGAAGGGAATGTCGCCATCCATTGAAAAGTGGTCTTTTCTGTAGTTCCATTTTTTTGTTTTCATCTCCAGGTGACTGCGGTCTCCCCCCAGATATACCTCATGCTACACCCAGTTTGAAAAATCTTACAACTTTCCCGGAAGGATTCATAGTAGGATACTATTGCAATCCCGGTTATGAGAAAATTAAGGGAATGCATCACTCATTGCACTGTCTTCCGAACGGTGAATGGACAACGGTGCCGCCAGTATTTTGTAATCGTAAGTTCTTCCTTTCTTTTTAGAAAAGTGATGGGGCCCTGGCCGGTGTTGTTCAGTTGTTAGAGCTTCCTCCCATGCTGGTTGAATTCACAGTATTCAACAGCACAAGCCAGGGTTTGCAGGCTCCATTCCGGTAGGGGATGTGCAGGAAGCAGCTCATTCCACTTGTTTCTCTCTCACTGGTGTTTCTCTCTTCCTCTCCCTTCTCTCTCTCAAAATATTTTAAAAATCAATAGAAGCATATATTTTTAAAAAGTTATGGGAATGGAAGGTACCCTGTTCAGGTAAAATATATCCCTCTTCCCAGTGACTGGCAGTTGGCACTTTGCTGGCATTGTTACACCCCAGGATATACCTGTTAGCACTTCACACTCCAGCTAGTTCATGGTATTACTCCCAGGAATACATCCCACTTCCTCATTAACAACCCCCTCCCGCTCCGCACACGGCATCTCCTGAACTAACAGAAAATAACCAATAGTCACTGTTGTTGTTTAGGGAATAAATGAAATATGAACATGTTGGGTAATTACATTGAGGCACATAGCATGGGTGCTCTGTTTGAAATTTGATTTCCTGAAGAAGGACTTACCAAGGATAACACTGGGGTGGCATTTTTAAAATGTCACTATCTGTACCTCAAAACCTATGTATGGCCCAATAGTAGCTTTGACACATACAAGAAGGTATAAAGATAAGATTTGATTCCTGCCTTTGAACAAGTTTGGAGCATTGGCAGCTAAAGTACACATAGAAACTGCCACCACAAGTATTGTTTTTTAATGGCCTTTAACCTTTTTTTTAAACTTATCTGTGATAGAAGGCAGTAGGTTGAAGTACATAAGCCTTTGCACATGTATCCTGTTAGAGAGTTTATAACTCTACCACCTGTATTACTTTATGTAAATCCTCCAGACAACTTCATGAGGTGAGTAGGCACTCATCTTCATTTTACGGTTGAGGAAACAGGTCCTGAGAAGTTAACTCCCTTGAGACCAGCAGCTCTTACACAGAAGAGCCCAGGTTCAAACTTGAGTGTTTTGACAATAAATCCAACTGTTCCGCACCTCAATAAGTCAGGTTGGCCCAGGTGGTTCAAGTTTGTAAATACTTGAATGTACACATTAGCTCATCTGATCCTTGCCCCAGTAGGTTGCTGTGAGATTGAATGAGTTTGCTTGCAGAAAACGTTTAGAAGTATCCCATAAATATTAGCTACTAGAGTCCCGGTGCACAAAAATTTGTGCACTCGGGGGGTGGGGTCCCTCAACCCGGCCTGTGCCCTCTCACAGTCTGGGACCCCTCAGGGGATGTCCACCTGCTGGCTTAGGCCCGCTCCCCAGGGGATCAGCCTAAGCTGGCAGTCAGACATCCCTCTGGCAGCCCAGGAGCCCTCAGGGGATGTCCACTTGGCAGCAGGGAGCAGGTCTAAGCTGCAGTTGGACATTCTTACTGCTGCTGAGGAGACAGGAGAGGCTCTTGCCACCACTGCTGTGCTGGCAGCCGTCAGCCTGGCTTGTGGCTGAGCAGAGCTCTCCCTGTGGAAGTGCACTGACCACCAGAGGGCAGCTCCTGCATTGAGCATCTGCCCCTGGTGGTCAGTGTGTGTCATAGTGACCAGTCATTCCCAGTCATTCTGCTCTTAGGGTCTATTTGCATATTACCCTTTTATAATAGGGTTATTGTTGTTATTTTTGTCCTTGTCCAGGACATTAGCCCAGGGGTGTGGGAATATTGGTTTTCATCTATCCCTGTGCTACATGGGACAGGCAGGGTGAGGCAACCTGCATTTATTGACTCAGTGCCAGAATTGCACATGAAATTTAAACAGGTTATATTCTTCAAATTGTGGACCTAGTGACATCTATATATACAATCTACTTCACAGGCCTCTAGTCATTAGGAAACAAAAGCATACATTTGAACATGTTTGATGCCCTATAAATGCCCTATTGATATTAATATAGCTAAGTGCCAAATATGTACAAAGAAGTATGAAAAAGGAGGTGATGTAAAGACCAGACAATTCCAAAAATTAAATATAGATTATAAAATAAAGTGATATTACTTTTTGTTGTTGGTTTGGTTATACTTTTAGGTAGCTGTGACTCTCCACCCGTGTTACTTTATGGAACTATGAAAGATACTTTTATCTCAAAGAATTATCGCCCAGCGGGTTTCGTTTTGGAATATGATTGTCGTCTAGGCTACGCAAGGAACTATTCCGTATCAGCAAAAATAACTTGCCTTCAGAATTATACGTGGAGCAAACCAGAAGAATTTTGCTATAGTGAGTATAATTTTAAAGAATATTCTTACTTGTATGGTATTTGGGGAAATAATATTTAATCCTTTATTCATGCTGGAAGTCTGTGTATACATATTATTATTTGGAATAATTTTTAAAAAAAGAATGATTACAGTCATCTATATACATAAAAGGCTAATATGCAAAGTGTCTCCTTGGGAGTTTGACTGGGAGACCACGAGTTCGCTTGCTCACTATGATGTGTGCTGACCACCAGCGGGTGGTAATGAACGAAGGCAGGCCCCTGCCAGCATCCAGAAAGCCCTGATCGACCCTGATCGCCAGCGAGGCCTAGGGACCCTACCCGTGCACGATTTTTGTGCACCTGGCCTTTAGTTTTATTATAATTAGGCAAACTAAATATTTGAGAGAGATAGGAATATTAATTGATGCACAGATTTCACATTTAATTAGTTTAAGATTACTTTAAATGAAATGAAAGAAGTACATATTCCTAAATAGGCTGCTTTATTGAAACTTATAAAATGACCGTAGGATTTAAACAGTCTCAGGATAAGAGATTACCAGTGGTTCAGATGATGAATTTGCGTAGATGCGTCTAATAACTTAATTTAAAAATTTCTACTGCCTTTTAGGAAGAGCATGTCCTGATCCTGGAAAAATAGAAAATGGTAATATCAGTATACCAACTGACATATTATTTGGCTCAGAGATCTACTTCTCATGTAACCCAGGGTAAGATTTTGCATACTTACCACTCTATATTTAACAAGAGGAAAAACAAATTAGAATTTAAGATGGAGATTTTTAGAAGTGTGGACAGTGTTCGCAAGCTAGTAGCAATAAAACAATCCCTCTGCTCAAAGGTTTTCCTCATGAGCTTATCACAGTTAAATTTAGTAAAATGGGCTAAGAAAGGAAGATATTTTATACCACCAAATTCTCTAAATTCTTAGGTTTCAGTACATGTGATTCATTATAAAAATTTAAATGTCATTAGTAAAGGAAATTACTTGCAGAAGTGAAATGCAAGATTTAAATGAAACCAGTCTTTAATTTACCTAAATAATACATCTGCATGTTTTTAGCATGTATTTATTTATTTATTTTTCTTTATTGTTTAAGGTCTTACATATGTGTCTTACCCCCCACATTCCCTCTCCCCACCCCCCCTACTCCCACTCATCCCCTCAACCCCCTGGGGTCTGTGTCCATTGGTTAGGCTTATATGCATGCATACAAGTCTTTTGCTTGATCTCTCCCTTTTACCCCCACCCTCCCTTACCTTCCTTCTGTGGTCTGATCAATGCTTCTCTGTCTGTGTTTTTGTTCATCAGTTTAGGTTGTTCATTATATTCCACAAATGAGAGAGGTCATGTTAATATGTTTTTTTTTACATGCAAACAATCTATTATAAAATATCTTAGGTTAAAAACATGTAGTCCTAGTGTTACAATATCATCTGACCAAGGTTTTTTATAAGTTCTCTAGGTAGAGAAAAGGGACTCACTCATTGAGTATTATCAGTGTCTCAGATACTGCTGAAAACTTTATATCCATTTTCTCATTTAATATCTGCAAATTGAGTTATGATATTTTACTCTGTGCATGTATGTCCATTTTTTATAAAATAATATCAGTATCACTTATATACTGTGCTAAACACAGATATCTAGATCATCAATATCAAATCTGGGGGTACTTTGAACCCTTTAAGTGTAAGTGTATTTTATTATTCTATGAAGCCTGTATTGATCTTTGATAACTCAGAAACAGAAAATATTCAAGCATCAATATAATTTTAAAATGTTTTAAAAAACTTTAATATTTTCTGAAATGCGCCCACCCAAATGAGAAATGTTTTGCATCTTATAATTGTTTATCCTTTGGATGTCACTTTTTAAATTTAATTTTTCTTTTTCTATTACCTACCATACAAACTTTTATCGACTATTGTTTTGTCTCCATCTACTGGTATAGTGAATATTTTCAGATGATATTTGGAGAATTTAAGAGAACTCAACTTTTCTTGTCCTCTGATTGTTTAGGTACAAATTAGTTGGTGAAAATTCTACTTACTGTTTTTATGAAGGAAGTGATATGATTTGGGGTGATCCATTTCCAGAATGCCAAGGTAAGACTGAAAGAATCTAAGCACTCACGTTGTGGGGCTAAATTATCAACGACAAATTACTTTCTGTGCATTAAGAATTATTCACAGTATATATTTGTAGTACCCTCATCTTCTAATGTGTGTCTGAGCTAATTTAAAGACTTTTATTTGTAATTCTCCTTAATTTATTACCTTTGGAGATAAAGCATGAAAAACAAGCTAAAGTTTGTGTTGTGGGTTGGTCATTTATTATTTTGCCATTTCTCCTACCAGTCAGACAAAATAGGGTGGGAGAGGAGCCCTCAATGGACTCATCCCATCAGCCCTGAAAATCCCTAATCTAGTGGAGAGAGGCACTCCCAGAGGAGGACCAAGCACCACCTTTTAAAGTGTGGGAGCTAGGGCAGAAGTTCCACTTACCTGAGTTCAGAGGTAATACTGATTGCTATGACCCCCAGCCTTCATTCTTGTACTCTATTACTATTTCATCCATACTCTACACAGAGTTATCCATCTGAAGCACAAACATGACTTGGCTTTCCTTCAGATAGCTTGCTGGGGCTGACCAGCAGACCCTGAGCAATGGACGAATGATTACACTGACACAGGATTGCTGTGAAAGAGAGAGCTAAGGGACTGCCAGGCTAAAGGAACCAGACAGCCTCCATCACCTGCCTTGTTAGGCTTTTATTGTGACAGCAGTTTGAGATAAAGTTTATCTTTTAGATACAATCAGTAGTGTAGGTTATCTTGGGGGAACACATGTTTTTGCAGTGTCCTTTAAGCAAGGACACCCAAAGATTAACCATAAACATTCCTGTAAACACCTGGGGGTCTGCACGTGCACAGACTTGTTTGGAAAGATTAAGGAATAATTAGGAGTGCCATAAACAGGTGGCCTTCAGCACACTTCCCTTTTCTTGGAATGTCCTCCTTACAGACTTTCCAACCAAGTCTCAGGTGCTCCCCAACATAGCTTATTAGTGTCTCCTCATCACTTACAAAGTCCAAACTTCTTGGTATAATGTACAGGCTGGGCATGGTCTATCTACTTCTCCATGCTCATGTCGGGCCCTCGTACTTTATGCTCTACCCACACAGACTACACTAGTTTTCTGTGTATCACATGCTCTTTATGTCCCCACATCATTCCTTATGCTGCTAACTCTGCCTGATATGTCCCTTCTCTGCTTGATTGATTGTTTTTTTTTTTTTTCCTTCTTAGTATGGGTCTGCTCTGATTGTCTTTCTAGAAGCGTTGCCTGACCTTTCAAGCTGGCTAACTGTTCTTCTCTCTTTCCACACCACTGTGCATCTTTTGTGTTAACCCTCATCATTTTGTATTGAAATTATATATTTAAATCTCTTTTCCTACTATATTTGAAGACATAGGAATGATATCTTATTCTGTTTTCTACTTCTATATGCAAGACAATGCCTGGTGTGTATTAGGTGCTCAGAAAATGTGTGAACTGAACTGATGGTGATATGGTAGTCATCACATACCCTTGCCTAGTGTAAATCAGATTACTCTGATTTGCTCCTTGCTTTGATTAATGGCCTAAATGTAATTTATAAAGTTGTTAGTATTCTCTGGGTATATACAGACATTTGGTGTAATATAATTTGATGTACACTAGGATCACATTACTTTCCTGCTTAGATGAAAGAGAGGAACAACATCATGGGTCTACAGAATGTGGAATCACTGAATCTTTTATTGGGGCATCTGCCAGGGGCAGGCCTCTGTTTATTATGTAACTAGAGTAATTCTGCTTGTATATGTTTTACAAACTCAGCTGCTTGATAAGGTTTGCTTTAAATAAAAGGCTGTGAGTCAGTACATGCTTAAAGATTTGTATCCTAAATGTCAAAATCAAAGTGGCACATTTAAGATCTTTTAGTCTAACCCAGTGATCTATTCCTATTTCCCAAGTATGCTCGTTGAATACCCATTGTCTTTCATTTGATATCATTTCCCCAGGGAATGAACAGCAATGCCCTTTTCTCAGTTCTGTCTTAGAATAAGGGTACATCTTAGGTTTAAACTCAAGTTCCATTTACTTCCTAAAGTCTCTGTCCTGTTTTTTGGCCCCTGAACACCTTTGCTTTTTCCAGAACCTGTTTGATAGATAACG
This sequence comes from Murina feae, assembly GCA_004026665.1. Lineage (NCBI taxonomy): Eukaryota > Metazoa > Chordata > Mammalia > Chiroptera > Vespertilionidae > Murina > Murina feae. The sequence continues at coordinate 8,106 of PVJC01003664.1, read as the reverse complement.
TGCACAAACTTAATTGTAATTTTTGTTTTACATGTGTGTTCTAAATCTTATTGCAGTCTTGTGCTGCATAATGACATTCCAGTCAATGATGGCCTGCGTTTACAATGGGGGTTTCATCCTATATAATAAAAGACCAGAGGCGTCACAACCAGAACAACCAGAGACTAGACCACCGCAGCCCCTTGCAGGGCTGACCCTGTCCCCAGATAAGTGGTTAGGGGCAATAAGGCGGGCATGCAGAGTGGTTAGTTAGGGGTGATCAGATAGGCAGACCAGTGGTTAGTGGTGATCAGGTAGTCAGGCCAGTGGTTATAGACAATCAGGTAGGCAGACAACCCCTTGCTGGGCTGACTTCACCTCCAAAGCAAGGAATTAGAAACAATCAGGCAGGTAGGCAGAGTGGGTAGGGGGGATCAGGTAGGCAGACAGCCCCTTGCAGGGCTGGCCCTGCCCCTTCCACCCCCCCCCCAGCAAAGAAAGAGGGAGGCCCAGGCCAGCCAAGCCATCGCACCCCAGCCTGTCACCTGCAGAGGGAGGCCACCAGTGGCAGGAGAGGGGGAGCAGTGCTGCACAGATGGCAAGCAGTGGCAGTGGTGGGGGTGGGGCCAGCTGCCTGCAACAGAGGGGAAGGAAAGCCCTGATAGGCCCTGATCTCATGCCAGGCTTAGGGACCCTACCCAAGGGGTCTCAGATTGTGAGAATGTGCAGGCCAGGCTGAGGAACCCCCCGCCCACCGAGTGCATGAATTTTTGTGCACCAGGCCTCTAGTAGGATTATAATGGAGCTTAGGTGTGCAATAGGCTACCCTGTCTAGGTTTGTGTAAGTGGACTCTATGATGTTCCCACCATGACGAAACTGCGTAGCAACACCTTTCTCAGATCTTATTTCCATTGTTAATCCACACATGACTACCTCTGTAATTTAGCATTCATGTTTTACAGTATTTGTATCCCAAACTCTAAATATACTACCTATTACTTAATAGGTATGTATAAGCATCCTCACTGATAATGCTAAATTTAGAAAAATGGTAGATTTTAATCTTTTTAAATAAAATATTTAACACATTTTGGTCTCATGTGTCATAAAAATACAGCTAAGTTTTATTAATTTAAAATAATGTGGAAAATTTTCCAAATAATGTTTTGTCTAGAGCCACCAGAAATTAGCAATGGAATAATTTAAAGGCAAAAGAGCTCTTATGAATATAGACGTTCAGTAACAGATAAGGTACCACAAAGTCTTCTTCCTAATTGGAGACAACTCTGCATATTGCATCGTAGAGTAAAACATGGCCAAGGAAAATGGAGTGACCTGAATACAAAGCGAATCTTTTTGCTGTCTGGTCCACATATGGGCTTCAGAGATTCTATGCACTCCCTGAGAAAGAATTGCTATAAATAAGCATATTTGCATTTTTCTGGGGAGTGCAATTTTTCATCAGATTTTCAGAGGGTTCTAAAAAGGAAGTTTTATATACCTACATGTATGAAAGTATATACACATACACATTTATATACATACATATATGCCCCATGTTTTTAGTGAATTCATTTAAATTTGCTATTGCTATTTTTTTTTAACTTAAAAAATTTAAAATTATTCCCATCCCTATTCCCCCCCCCTTTTTTTTTGGCAACCACCATTCTGTTCTCTATAGCTATTGGTTTGTTTCTGTTTTGTTTATTCATTTGTCTTATTTTTCAGATTCCACATCAGTGAAATCACAGGACATTTGTCTTTGTCTGACTTACTTTACTTAGCATAATGCCCTCTAGGCCCATCCATGCTGTTGCAAATGGCAAGATTTTGGGTTTTTTTATGTCTAAATAATATTCATACACACACACACACACACACACACACACCCCACATCTTCTTTATCCATTCACCTATTAATGGACACCTAGGTTGCTTTGATATCTCGGCCATTACTAGTTTTGATGCAATAGAGATGCATATACCTTTTCAAATTAATGTTTTATTTTTCTTCAGATAAATAGTCAGAAATGGAATTGTTGGATCATATGACAGATCTATTTTTAATTATTTGATGAATCTTCATACTGTTTTCCAAAGTTGCTGCACTAATTTACAATCCTACCAACTGCACAGGAGTTCCCCTTTTCCACTCTTCTCCAGCACTTTCTTTCCAGCCCTTGTTATTTGTTGATTTAGTGATGACAACCATTCTGGCCATTGTGAGATAATATCTCATTGTGGTTTTAATTTGTATTTTTCTGATGAACAGTGATGTTGAGCATCATTTTACATGTATGCTGGTGATCTGTACGTCCTCTTGGAGAAGTTTCTAGGTCCTTTGCCTATTATTTAATTGGATTGTTCAATTTTTTGGTGTTAAGTTGTATGAGTTTATAATGTATTTTGAATATTAAACCCTTATTGGATGTATCAATTTCTGGTATCTTCTCCCATTCACTGGGTTGTCTTTTCATTTTGTTGATGGTTTCCTTTGCTGTGTGTACAACCACATTTTAGTTTGATTGTAGTCATATTTGCTTTATTGTTTTGTTTTGTTTTTCTTGCCTAAGGAGACATATCCAAAAAGACATTGCTAAGAACAGTGTCAAAGAGTTCACTACTTACGTTTTGTTCTATAAGTCTTGTAGTTTCAAGTCTTACATATAAGTCTTTAATCCATCTTGAGTTTATTTTTGTATATGGCGTAAGAAAGTGGTCCAGTTTTATTATTACTTTTTGCATGTACCTGCTCAGGTTTCCCTATAGCACTATTGAACAGGCTGCCTTTATTTTGATTTAGTTTTAATCTTTATTGTGGAAAGTATTACACATGCCCCCCTTTTTCCCCTATTCACCTCGTCTAGCCCGCCCCTGTCCCCTCACCCCAGGCCTTCACCACCTTATTGTCTGTCCATGTGTTATGCATATATGCATACACGTTCTTTGGTTGATCTTTTCTCATCCACCCACCCACTCCTGCCTTCCCTCTGAGATTTAACAGTCTGTTCCATGCTTCTATGTCTCTGGACCTATACAAAATGAACAGACTGTCTTCAACCAATTGTATATTCTTGCCTCCTTTTTGTAAATTAATTCACCGTATTAATAAGGATTTACTTTGGGGCTCTCCATTTTATTCCATCACTCTATATATCTGTTTTTAGGCCAGAATGTATTGTTTGGTTATTATGGATTTATAGTATAGTTTATATCAGAGAGTGTGATACATCCCACCTTGTTCTTTCTCAAAATTTCTTTGGTTATTTGGGGTCTTTTGTGATTCCATATACATTTTAAGATTAGTTGGAAACTCAAACAAATAATAAAAGCAGGGAGTCACAAAAAAATGTGCAACATGAAAATACAAGAGAATATGAAGAACCGTGACAAGGGCAAATGAATACTGAAAGAATAAATGCAACCTCTTGTGTGCTTTGAATTGTCTGTAGAAAACAGACATATGATAGCAATAAACCAAAAGACAAGAAGGGGTAACTTCAATTTAAAGGTTCCCAGGTTCTAGCAGTATTAAAAAGTGGTAAAAGAGTTAATCTGCATAACTGACTTATAGTCTAATACTATAATCTCTAGGGTTGTCTTAAAAATAATAATAAAAGAATATAATTATAAACTAACAAAGGAATTATAAGGAATATTTAATCCAAAAAGCAGCAAGAATGAAGGAGTGACAAAAAGAAACATAAAATAAGTCCTGGCCAGGTAGCTCAGTTGATTAGAGCATCATCCAGATACACCAAGGTTGCAGGTTTGATCCCCAGTCAGAGTACATACATGAATCAACCAATGAATGCATTAATAAGTGCAACAACAAATCTATGTTTCCCTTTCTCCCTCTCTCTCTCTCTCTCTCTCTCTCTCTCTCTCTCTCTCTCTCTCTCTCTCTCCTTCTCTTTCTCTCTAAAAAAATCAGTTTAAAAAGGGAAATATAAAATAGATGGTAGTAACGTGTTTGATCCAAACCTAATTGTATCAGTTAATTACACTGTGATCTGACTAATATTGTCAGACTAGATTAATAAGTAAAAGTTAACTATTTGCTATTTATAAGAGCCACAGTTTAATGATAAGAATACTGAATAGGTGAAAGTTAAGGATGGAAAAAATATGCTATGTAAACAATTACCAGAAAATAAAAAGCTGGTACAACTCTGTTAGTATCCAAATATACTTTAAGATAAAACAGTTAATCATCATAAAGAGATCAGTTCAACAGGAATATATCACAATCTGAAATCTATGTGTCCTTGAAAAAATAGCTTCAATCTCTATATAACAGAGATGGGCAGAAAGAAAAATAGACAAATACGTAATTATAGTTTGAGAATTCCACATCTTTCTCTCAAAAGGTAACCAAAAATCGAAATATAGAAGACACGACCAAGAGTGAAACTTTAAAAAATAACAGATAAGCATACTGAACCCTGTAAGTGTTGTTTTTACATATACATATACAGTATTGACAATACGCTGGGTTCTAAAACACCACGCATTTAAGAAGATTGAAATTCTCAGAGCATGCTTTCAGGCCCCAGTGGAACTGAACTAGACATCAAATAAAAAGATGACTAGAAAAGTAACTTCTAGGAAATTTTGAACTGCAGTACTACGCAGTCCTTGGGATCAAACATGAGAACTTGGAAGAGCAAAATAAATTGTATATATGATGGCCTTAGATGGAAAGTCCATATGAAAACTTCACTTACCCTAATAATAAAACCTATCATTTTCTGAGTGCCTGCGAAGAGCAGTGTTACCTGCTATGGATTTCGCTTGTTATCTCTGGCAGGGGTGGAGAACCTTTTGGCTATTTATAACATCATTCGAGGGCCACACAAAATTACCAACTTAAAAATCAGCCTGCTATATTTGGTCAAACACTTAATTAATTCACCCCTCATGCCTTGGCAGGGCCAGACCAAGTAATTTCCTGGGCCTTATATGGCCTGTAGGCAGGAGGTTCCCCACCCCTGAAGTAGCATCCTATGAGGTAGGTCAAGGATGTAGAAATCCATGACACAACATCTGAGCGTCTAGAGCAGGATGTGTGTTGATGCTGTGGGCAGTAGTAGGGCTGGATGATGTAACATGTGGCTTCAGGGGCAGACTGTGTGAAATAACTTACCGAAATTACTTCCCTTATCCCTTACAGTAAGGTAACACTGTCTACTCTGTTTTTACTCTCATTTTATATGCGAGGAAACTGAAGTTCAGAGGGATTAGAGAACTTGGTCTCTAGGATGCGGTGAAACAGGCCTGAGCACTATTCAGTACCGCCTTAAAAGGGCGTTTGCATACACAGTCTGGAAAATATTATGCTAAGTGAAATAAGCCAAACGGAGAAAGACAACACATGAGCTCACTTATCTGTGGAATCTAATGAACAAAAGGAATTGACCAACAAAATAAGACTGGGAGCAGGGAAACATGGGACAGATCGACATACCCCGATGTGGGGTTTGGGGTACAAGAAGAGATAAACCAAAAACTTATATACGTATATGCATAGCCATGGACACAGGCAATAGAGTGGTAAAGACCTGGGGAGAGGAGGGGTTGGGAGGAGGGGGAAAAAGAAAGAGAAAATAGGAGATATCTGTAATACTATCAAAATATATATTTTTAAAAAAACCACACAGTTAAATGGCCCTGAAAACCTAAAATTTTACTATGTTGTTATTTGTGATTCTCAGAATAAGATCGTCACTGAAGTTGTGCTTTAGACATTTGTTAGCTCACCTAAAATCCAAAGAGGAACTAATATATTGTGTGTAAAGTTGGTAACCAGCACAAGAGAAAAAAGGGGAATTATTCTGACTGACTTTATTACTTTAAAAAAGAAGTGAAATGAGAGGTGTTTCCAAGGTCACTAACATATCCTGAGAGCTGCAGAAAACAGAACTCTGTGATTATCTCTGTTGTGATTGTCCCTGTTGGCCCAATGTTTGCATCCTGCTGTTTTTTGGTCTTGGCATGAGCAAAGGAAGACGATGTAAGAGAGAAAAAATCTTTATTCGGGGTGTGTCACAGAATGAGATCACTGCCAATTTGGACTTTGGTTTCTTTTCTTCACACAGACAATAGTTTGAGTATCTCAGTACTACTTTGGTGTATTTACTTGCCTATAGGTATAATTTATGTGGAAGCAAAAACAGTGTCGCATTTTATTTTATTTTTTTTTCAACCTCTTTTTAAAAAATATATATTTTATTGATTTTTTTACAGAGAGGAAGGGAGAGGGATAGAGAGTCAGAAACATCAATGAGAGAGAAACATCGATCAGCTGCCTCCTGCACACCCCCCACTGGGGATGTGCCAACAACCAAGGTACATGCCCTTGACCGGAATCGAACCTGGGACCTTGCAGTCTGCAGGCTGATGCTCTATCCACTGAGCCAAACTGGTTAAGGCCAGTGTAGCATTTAGAACCTTGGGAAATACACAAGAGTTGGATTACTAAATGTCATATTTAGGTGTTTGTGGGGGCGAGAAAGAGAAGAGTCATTGAGTTAGCAATTGGTTCCTAAATCTTAAGAGCATTATTTTGCTAATGTTTTAAAAAACATTTTTCTTCCACAGAAATTCCTACAACTACTCAGAAACCCACCACAAGGCATACTCAAGGTACCAAAGCCCGGTTAGCTCCTAAAAAGCACACCATAGTAAATGTTCCAGCTACAGAGTCCCCATCCACTCCTCCAAAACCAACCACAGTAAATGTTCCAACTACAGAGCCCTCATCGCCTCCTCAAAGACGTACCACAGTAAAGGTTTCAGCTGCAAAGCCCTCATCAGCTCCTCAAAGACCCACCACAGTGAATGTTCCAGGTACAGAGTCCCCATCTACTCCTCAAAAACCCACCACAGTAAATATTCCAGCTACAGAGTCCCCATCAGCTCCTCAAAAACCCACCACGGTAAATATTCCAGCTACAGAGTCCCCATCAGCTCCTCAAAAACCCACCACAGTAAATATTCCAGCTACAGAGTCCCCATCAGCTCCTCAAAAACCCACCACGGTAAATATTCCAGCTACAGAGTCCCCATCAGCTCCTCAAAAACCCACCAAGGTAGATATTCCAGCTACAGAGTCCCCATCTACTTCTCAAAAACCCACCAAGGTAAATATTCCAGCTATGGAAGCCCCATCAGCTCCTCAAAGACCCACCACAGCAAATGTTTCAGCTACAGAAGCCACACCAACTCTTCAGAATCTCACTACAAGAAATTCTTCAACTACAAAAGCCCTGGTAATTCCTGAGAAATTCACTCTCACTGTTCTAGCCATGGATGCCCCACCAACTTCTCAGAAACCTCTCACAGCCAGTGATTCAACCACAACAGCCAAACTCTCTCCTGTCTCAACTGCTCTATCTACAAAGACCCAACTAACAGTCCAGATTCCCACCATGACAAATTCTTCTGCTACACGAGCCACACCAAAACCCCAGAGCGTCACAACAACAAAAGCTTCCCATACACAGAGTCTCACAAAAACACAAAAACTCACTACTGTACATGCCCCCATGACTAAGGGTCTCCATACAACACAAAGATTGACATCTACTCATATTGCAGCCACAAACAATCCAGCTGTTTTCACGACACCTCGCACCTCGAAAGGAAGTGGACTCCTTACAGCAGGTGAGCTGACACTGCTCAGGTTCCAGATTATATGTGGATCTAAGGTGCGACGGTGGAAAATGTCAGCTTGACCAAGGATGACGTAATTAAACAATCTGGGATCTGTTGTAGTCAGAGTTGTTCTCATACGAATGTTTTGGACTTTCTTTAGAGGCAGAGTTGGATTGTGGTTAGGGCAAATCTTTAAAAAAGGAGACATTTTGCAATGATATAGAAAAAAGGCGTGGCCCCATAAAAACGATGCTAAGTTAAGGTTGGTGTAGAAATTCTGTTTTCTATATTAGCTTTAAGGAGTCGTTGAATTGTTCAAGACTCTTCATAGAACCAAATAGATGCCATCCTTAAAGTTAATTTCCGGGTCTGGTTCATTGACAGAGACCCGTCCCTCAAGCATGGTAAAGCAGCTCAACAGTGTCTTCCAAGTAATTGAAAACCCAGTTCTTTCACATAGTGCATGATAA